>OY754958.1:132181981-132241981 GCA_963576555.1 Ferdinandea cuprea | reverse complement strand
AGCACTGATATCTTTTTATATTTGCTTGACGCAAATTGATATTAAATAAAACATTTTGCAATTAGTATCAATAAAAAGACTTAAATGAAGAACAATCGATTTTACCACACTCCTCGACATTGACACCACTTTCAATAGGACCCCGCCCCGGGCATGTAAAGCGACTCTGGCTAGACGGCGAGTTAATGTGCATGAGACATTTTGTTGTATGATTACTTTTGCCGAGTGCATGTTAGTCTCAATTAGTTTTGACAGCAGGGTGGCTTTGTGTCCTCGGTAACAAGGTAAACATTTTTCCTGTTGCTAAGTTAGCCTCAATGAAGAAAGCAATCGATTACTACAAGAGGTTTTTGTTATCTTCTAAAGTACTGACTAATGTTGTCAACGACCTTCAATAACTCCCTCCATTTCAAGGCATTTATTTAAAATAGGGGCAGGGACGAATATCCCTGCGGCGCCACCTATAGTAAATAGTGTTTGTTTTTAAAGGCGACTAAAGAAGAGATAAGAAAACCTCCAGGTGACATCCGCAAAACATTTTAACATCTTATTGCTACTCCGCAAGTTTGCTTCCGATTCGGTGGTATCCACGAATGTAAATCACCGGCGTCGTAAAAAAAAGATCAAACAAACAAAATGAATAGCTTAGAAAGTTGTAAAAGAATGCCAAGTCTAAGAAGTTCTAGTAAAAAAATTATTTTGAAATCTCGGTGCGTTTGCGGGTAAAGAGTAAAGAACAAAGCGAATAAAATGGAATCAGCGGTTAAAAAACCAAACCGAGTTTATAACTTTCAACGTCGAAGGAAATCACCAAAGAATGCATTAAAGTTATGGTTATAAGGGCCTTGCATAACTCGAATATTGGTTAGTTTAGCTTTTTTCTTGTCCTTATGAACCCATTATGACACCCTTCAGTGGCGGAAAATCCAGTGTTGTGGCCTCCCAGTAGTTATCTGAACAGGATCAAAGATAGTGAGGTATGTCCTTGTGGGACTCCTCGTACAAAATTCCTGTTATTGTTCCTCCCTTTATTAAATGTACCAGCCCGGTCTTACAAGAAAGAGATAAAAAAGCAATAGTGGCTCTTTTTTTGCTGCAGGAAAGCAATCGGTAAATAGATGGGTCTTCAACCCCGCATTACGCATGGGCTATATATCTCGGTTGTAGAGCCAATACCCATAGACATGACGACAAATCACAATAAACCCAGCAAAGTTCAGCGATCAGCTTGCCTATGCATGAGTGGTGCACTTCGTACCACTTCCTCGTCAACACTCGACATCCTGTTTCACTTAAAACCATTCTGGGAGAATATTGATTTAGCGGAAGATGAATCGATCCACCTCTTCATCGATGGATCAAAAATTTACTTCAAGGGACTTCAAGGCAGCCTGACTCGCAAAACATGGAACGGAACCACACTGTCTGATAGTTAACCCTATAAAGGTTCCTTAAGACATTTCCATTGCCACATGCAAACTATATGCTAAAATTCGAACCTATTGAGAAAACACACCTTAGGTGGACGAGTGGAACAACTTGTGCATTTGGCCTAAGCTGTATATGGTCGGTCTAGGAGAAACTATGGCGCTTAGAACTGGAAGGGAACCTCAACGAATTGAGTAACGCTGATTCGTTCAAGCTAACGTCCAACCCTAACTGCAGCGCCATCTAAGTACGTAAAGAGAATCAGCCTTGGCACATTTTAAAGAGTGTACAAAGTTATTTTTAAACGTTATTTATAAAACTTATGCAACGTTGCATAGAGGTTGTCTAACTTATACGCGTTTGGAGGTTGTTTAGTGCCCGTTAAGTGTGTTTTTGTTTGAAAATGTCATTTTATGCAGTGTAGGAATCATTTGTGTGCAGTTCGAAGTTAAAGTTGCGGTAGGGATTTGGTGACGGGTTGAATTATGTGTTGTTTTTACAATTTAAGTGGTTGCGCATTTTTCGTAACAAGTTCATTTTGTTTGCATGCTGTACTTAATCAATTCAATTTGTTTTTCTACAAACAGCCGAATTGTGGTTACCAATTCGGACAACTAATTGTAATAGATTTCGCCTTTTAGGTACTTTATCTGACAAAAGCATTGTACAACTAATATGGGTAGCAACGTCGTCTATAGGCCGCTTAAATACTTCGTCCCTGTATAACTATGCATGGACACTGTTTAGAGGCATTTTAGTGAATTCTAATAAACACTGCTGAATGTGTATTAGCGCCTGCAAAAGGAGTACAAAATGAGAAATGTTTATCTTAGGCAAGCAAAAAGCAGGGCTTAGTGTTTATTCAAACCATTTCTACTGAAGCCGTATGAAGCTACCTTCTTTGTAAAGCTATGGTTTCCAAATAGCTTAAGTATGTAAAAGCCACTATCCGTTGCAATAAAAGTATCTTTATAATACTACAAAAGTTAAATTATGATGTTATTGATTTCCCAAATTGTGGCCTTTGTTAAAATATTCTACACCATATGTTACCTACCCACTCACGGACTGTCAAATCTATTGTCTGGAATAATAAGTCATTTGACACCGATCCGATCATATTTCAACCTGTATTGTGAAACATATCAAATTTCACCGTATCAGTCCTTTATTTAGAGACACACCATACGACTAAAAAATTGGTAAATATTTTAGGCTTGCAGTCCACACAAGTCGATTGACACACAAATTTTCACACGGTGCTACTTGACCGGAAAAAATCGACTTCTTTTATCTGCATAACAACTGAAGGTCACTCTTTAAAAGCTTATGCTTCTCCTCCGCATGTCCCAATTTCAAACATCGCAAAAGAATACAAAAAAAATCTAAATTCATTCAACTAACTAAATGCGTAATAGTTGCGCAAGGTCAAAAATTTTCTTGTTTATTTATTTGGCGCCAAGATAAAAAAAATGTTTTTTTCTTCTCACAATACGAAAACATTTATATGCTAAGGAACAGATAAAACGAAACACCCATTGATTCCCAAAAATATATATATACACATATGTAGCTGCTGTCAGACTGGTGCCACCTGAAAAGCATAAAAGCAAAACGAATTTTATCAAAATTCGCAAAAACAATATTCTATTTGTGTAACCATAGCCACACATATCAAATATGTAGTAATATTTCACATAAATTTATTGCGGAAAATTTCCAGTTTCTGATTGTGCGGTACGCGGTCTGGGTTACGTGACTCTGAAAATGTCACCCACCACTGAACGGACCTTCTTTCTTATGCATATGACATTTTTTTACCAATACAAATGGGACAATGTTAGCCAGCAAAAGGGCAAGCCCACCCCACCACTGCCGTCTCTGTACGAGTATTTTTAGTTTTTGTTGGAGTGCATCTATTAAAAAACTCTACTGCTTCTAATGCACATGTGAATACATATATATATATATATATTTTTTGAATTAATTTCTAGCTACCATCAGTTTGTTGTAGTGAAGTTGTTGTCGCCAGTATAGAAGAGGAGGAGAAATATGGTGCCGGGCGAGAGCAACAACCTAAATTCAGTTCAAGATCGTTTTGTTTATTTGTTTTTATTGAATGCATTCACAGTACAGCATGTGAATGATAAAGATATATGCAGTTGTTTTTATTCTATTGCAGCGGTTAGCTTTGAAAGTTCTCTATTGCAGGTAGTGAGGCGGCAGAGCTTATGATTGCTATTGCAGTTTATAGTATAGGTACATGGCGAAAAGTTCAAGGAGGTGCGTGTAAAATGTATGTATGTATGTACATGCCTAGGTGGTAGGCAGAAGGATTTCTAATTTCTATGCTAAAAATAATACTTTTTTGCTGCCGTATTCAGCAATCAATAGATTAAAGGTTAAAAACAGACCCGCATTTGAAGAAATTGCACGAATTGTTATCAAATAGAGAAAGCGGTCGCATGTGATGAACTAATAAATTGAATCGAACCCTCATGCTTTTGGTATACATAAATGTGGAGGGGTGATTTATTGGCGCACAGTGGGTTTTGTTTTGCAGAGTAAACAAAATGCAAATTGGAACGCTTTGGGAGCTAAAGGTGCGATCAGACGGTCATCCAAACTTGTTATCCGGATGACATGCTGACGTCAGAAAACTTGTTTTTTCAGACTGAATAACCACTTTAGGAAAAATGCTACGTCATAATGACGTCAGGGTGTCATCCGGATGACAAGTTTGGATGACCGTCTGATCGCACCTTAAAGGATCATTCACATGAGAGCGAACCGCAAAATGCGAACAAGCGAATATTCGTAAATTCTGACATTTCTTTCACATGACAACTTTTTTTGGTCGCAGATACCCGCGAATCTTATGTACATGTTAGCAACAAGATGTGTCAATTTGAAGGTTATGTTCAAACGAATTTTTCACTCGCGGATTTGTGGATCGCGTCTGTATTATGTGGATTGCAAATAAAGAGTGACAGTTCGCGCCAAGAATTTTTCAATTCGCGGGAAAATTTTTGTAATTGTAAATATTGCTATTTAAATCATTTTAGACTGTTTTTTTTTATATAGGATGTTATATCAATTAAATATGAAGCTTTTGTGGTAGAAGGAATAGAAATGTTCTATTCAGAAATACATTTAAATTGATTTGTTCGCGATTCGCCTATTCGCAGTTCGCTCTCATGTGAACAGTCCTTAAGTTAAATTGTTTAGTTTTGATAAACTCAAGATCGAATTAAGAAAGAGGTCCACTTTTTATAAGTTTATGTTTGGTGTTTTCATTCCCATTCGTGTGAAATAAGAAAAAGGTTTAATTTTTTACGAGCTGATTTGTTCTTCTTCTTAAGGTACGATCGGACGGTCATCCGAACGACATCCTGATGTCACTATGACGTAGAATTTATCCTAAAGTGGTAATCCCCTCCGAAATAAACAAGTTTTCTGACGTCAACATGTCGTCCGGATGACAAGGTTGGATGACCGTCTGATCGCACCTTAAGCTTTGCTGACGAGTTTATGATCACCATCATACATCCTGATAGCTCCTGTCGAATTGGTCCTTCTGCGCTCCAGTGGTTGAAATACGAAATAACGATTAACAAGTTAAATTTGTGGTACCTTATAAAAATGCTCGCGGTATTATCTTGTTCACTTTCGGATCATTTAATTTTAAAATCCACGGCCAATTCAACGATTGACATAAATACATGAGGTATATTGTGAGTTCGAAAACGTCAAAAAATTTGCATAGATGCAGTATTAATATCAGATACAGATATCTGCAAATACTGAGGATATGAGGAAATAGCGCGCAGTCGAAGAAAATTTTTGGGGAAATACTTTTATGAGCACTTAGAGGAAATATATGGCAAGGACTCCAAGGGAATTGGTTGCTTTACCAGAGAAATTGTTTAGGTTTTTCCGCCTTTTGAATTGTGAATTCACCTGGTTCCCCCAGGGATCGCGATGGACCCGTTTTGGTGTCTAGTGTTGTGAGGCGGATTTTGTTTTCACCACACCCCTGTTAAACCTAACCTAAGCTAGTATTAATATCGAGCTCAATTAATTCAACTAACTAGGTATAATTCCCTATACAACTGAAACAAATTAACGCAACGTGTCGCGAGCCTCATACATCTGGTTGATCAACATGGTACATTCAGTTGATCTATACTTTGTTGTTAAATTAAGAGTTTATTTTTTCTTCGCCATTATAAAAGTAAGCTGAGTTACCTTGATCAATGACGGTCTTTAGCTCGTTTCAACATGCAAACTTTATGGAACTTAAACTAACGAAAACCAACTAGTTTAACAGATAACGCGTTGGTTAAACAAATTTGAGAGCCTAGTCGGAGCCATTAAGAATTTAGAATTGCCATTCTTGGTGATGTTATCCCCGCACTAATAAAATAAATAAAAATAAACCTAGCACCTAGTTTCTTTAAGAAGCTCCTCCATACAGTTTTTAGTCTTCTTTCTCAGATAGAACTGTTTTGGTGGACGTGAACATGAGACCCGACCGTCAGTAGTCTAACAACACTGTGCTCCAAAATAATATCAATACATGTAATATTAACCGCATAGCTATGCGGAGGTTTCACCTTTGCATTCATCAAATGCTTCATTCGTGAACTTTAAAAGCAATATACAAAAACGACAACGACACCATTACCACTTTTAAAGCAGTCTCGTGTAAAATAATCGCGATTGGGTAAGCTTCTAATATTTGCCACACAAAAGGACATGGCTCTTTTGGTGTGGATTTCTTCATTTCTCAAGCTAACCATACTCGTATACAAGCCAAATTACTGGTTAACCATAAATACCCCCAATACCCAATGTACTACTTTTTGTTGATTTCAAATGCAAAAAAAAAAAAAATGAAACAAACAAAACAAGTTTTTCCGCTACCAAAAGGTGTGTGTTTGGTAAGCAATCATGCCTCTGTTTTAAATTCTGTCCGCTGTGCAATCCCCAAACGCATTCGTCTCCCACTGCCGCAAGTGCACGTTGTCGGTGCATTTTAAAAATTACAACAAATTTTTATTTTTTCTACACCAAAGACGGCGGAGAGTTGAATGAACTTGCAATGAAAAGGTAAACATACAAAGTTGGCGAGAAAAGCCGCTTTACAAAGCAGCAAGCTTTTTATAGTTCGCGTGAACCAACAACAACACTACCATTGCACTACACAGTGCAGTGTATCGTAATAGTACAGCACACACAATTTACTTCTCTGCTGTACTACATCGTTTCAAGCGCTACTACTTCTTCATTTTGGTTTCTCTTTTTTAGACTAGCGAGATAAAAATGTAAAAACAAAAATAAAAATAAAAAACTAAATAAAAACACTGCGACATTAAAAGTTGCGTAGGATTCTTTCTACATGATATGTATGAAATGGAAACAGCCGCCGTTGAATAGATGATGGCTGTGTGTCAGTCATGCTTAGTCTTATTGTGGGGTGGTGTGGTTTATATTTATAAACGATTTTTGTTTTGACACAAACTTTGCGATGTTATATATAGGAAGTTGTCACTTTTAGCTGTGACATACACTATAATCCTATATGAGCATGTTACTACGAGTAAGCGTGATCTACATCTATAAATATTTTGATTAGTAGTTTTAGTAGTTGTCGTATGTGTTGCTCGTTAAGCTTCAATTTATCTAAATTGTAGGCGGTTTGCTTTAAAAATGTGCTACAGTTTGACAACCAAACAAGAAAAAACTAAAATTATTTTGTCTTGCCAAAAATTGGAAAATTAAAAATTTAATCATATAACAGACTTTTTTAAGCAAATTGGCAAAGTATTTAAATCTAAGAAAATATGACAGAAATGGATCGTCTCCAGCATGACCCACATTTCAAAATATTGAAAATCTACTTCCGATCCGCTCATTCGAGAACATTGCTGATGTTTTTCCCGCCCATTTTTCTTCCAAAATGAAGACGGCAGCTACATAACGGTTTATTGTCTGAAAAAAGGCTCCTTAGGCATACCAGTTTCCATATGCAAACTCTTATTGAAACTGGATGCAATAGAAAAAAACAAACCATAGATGGACAGGCGGTACTACCTGTCTGACAACGAAGCAGACTTGGCCTAGGCTAGATCTAAGGCCCTCTAAGAGTTTGATTACCCTCAATAGATCGCACATTAGTGCTACAATTGGTGTCATCACTGGACACTGTCTGATAGCCAGGCATGCAACAAGGCTTGCCGCTTATTCAAAAGACTTTTGTAGAAGTTGTGAAGACTAGGAGCAGGAAGAGACAACTCTACACCTTCTTTGCGCGTGCCTTGCTCTCTCCTGGAAACGAAATCTCCGTCTAGGAGCTTACTTCTACTCAACCGACCCAAAACGTTTCTCACGCTTTATAAAAAGCTCAAATTGGTTCAACGAGTAGGGAGGAACTTTAGATCCACGTGGTATCACGTTGTAAGGTGCTTACTTAGTTCAAAGTGAGTCGAAGTTATTTCCGACTAACGATCAATGGAGAGCGCTACAGAGGCATAATAACTGATTTTCAAAATTATGATTGCCAGGATGGGCTACAACCAATTTGAAGAAATTGGATTCCATAGCTAATCGGAAGGTTTAGCATTTTTAAATTCAGCAAACTTTGACACGAGTTAAAATTCTGACAAAAGACACAACAAAATAAATACGATCGATCCAGATTCAAAAATCTACATGCGAATGCTTGTTCAATCAAAATTGAACATCAATTCAATCATTGTGTAGTAAGTGAAACTGAAATCCACACACTAGCCACTCTCATCGACAGCCATTAAACCAAACATTGTTGCTAATATAGTGCGCACGCTACAACGCTACCCCTTTGAGAACAAACCATTTCATTTCAACAACTCGCCTCATCTAATAATCAAACTCCAGACTATAAATAGCTCCAGATAACTTTAATTGCAAAGTGAATATATGAAAACGATCGTCTTGCTATCTGCCTCCACGATCAGACACTACTACTTGATTTTTATTCAATTAATTTACCCCCATTTTGGAGACATCACACACACACAGAAGAGATAAGATAAATTAGACGAAAAAATAAAGAATTTAATATAAAATATTACTCACCGAGAGGGCATATTAATAATAATTTTATCAGTAAGAAAACCGGCATTGCTGCAACGTTCCACAAAACGATCCAATATAATGTACGCCAACGGAACGTCCAATACAATGTCAGCCATGTCGTCAAAGACGCGCTGGAAGCCCTGTTAACAGAAAAAACAAAAACAAATGATTAATATGTTATATTTTTCAAATGCGTAAAGGGTAGCTTGTTGCTTTCTTATTAACTGGTGCAAATGGAAGTGGTAGTACAATAAAAATAAATAGTTGACATGGTTCATTAGGAACAGCAGCTATTTTAACGCCGCACCCATGCACCTGAGGCTGTATTGCGTTTAATACTAATCGGAACCAGTTCAGTCTGACTTTCGCTTTTTATATCGGAGAACATGGAAAATATTTTATTTTATCCGATCTGAGATGTAGCGATTTGAACAACAACCTAGCTGATGCGGAAGCGAAATCAAGTTGCCCTCAAAGTATTGAGTGAATTAGTTTCACAGCAATTGCGTCAACAAGTAGTATCATTCTAACAAGAACAGATCCAATTGTTTTCCACTTAGATAGCAGAGGAAACAACTTTTGCGTCTGAAGCTGTCACACGAATGAGTCTCCACTGTAAGAGTCCAACCAAAGCTAGAGTCTTTACTCAGTTATAGCTCCCAAAGATTCAACGGCTTTTTTTGTTCCCGATAAAACAATGTATAATGCATTTTCAACTCACCTGTTCCATAGTAGCTGGCAAAACCAAACATGCCTGATCCAACGACTTGAATAGCTCACACACAGCTTCCTCAACACTTGTGCTCAATGATTCCATTGCCATAACAATGGCCTAGTTAATAAAATAGAAAGAATAACGATAAATTTTTCGAACAAAACCCCACACCACCGGTGGGCTTACCTCATAGACCAACTCGTGATGGAAATGAGGAACTTCCAGCGCTCGTAGACAGCGATGCGCCTCCTGAATATCACGAGACGACAAATACTCCTTCAACAACAGTGTCATCTCTCTAGTAATAAATTTGACCGGTCTCAACGGTCCACCCATACCCCAGACATTGTCCAAATGGGCCAAGCCCTGCTTCATGTGAAGCAGAGTATCGGCCCGTTTAACAGCCGCCACTGCATGCTCGTTCATGGCATCAATGTCGACCGGTTTAGTTATGTACTTTGGTGGGATGCAGTCATCGGCAACTGCACGTGCCATATAGTTGGCTGCAAAAGGAAAAGACGTAAGATCGTGTTACCAGCTGCACGCATTTAAGACTTACCTAAAATATGTGCGGCTTCCGGTGTGTCCAAAATTAAATCTGGCAAGTTCTCCTGAAGAATATCAAAGCCCTTTTCGATATCCTTTCCGGTGATAACACGACCATACAAATCCGAAATCAGCACGGATGTCATCTCGCGCTGCGAGTCCTTGTGGTCCATTGAAATTTGCACCACCACGCTCGTTACATACGGCCTTAGTGATCCAATGAGGATCTCATCGAAGCTTAAAGCCACCTCATGGGTGTCGCCATGCTCGTAGTACTCCAGGACGATGGGTTCCGCCAGTTTAAAGAATTCCTCTGGCGAAATATCGGGTATCACTTCTAGCAGTTCTACATTCTTGTCATTGCATTCACTGTCGTAGTTGGGATCGTTCTGATCCTCATAGACTTCCTCGAGCAGCTCGGAGCCGAGTAAGCCCCAAACACCCTTGCCGCCAGCACCACCCTTCTTCGGAAGCCCTCGACCGTGACCATTGCGTGGCTTTCGACTGTTTTTCCACCGCCGCTGAGGAACTACATAACCAGAAACACCATTCGGATTGGTCACACCATCTCGACTATTCTGTTTGATTAGTCGCTTGGCCTTGCGTTTGATGCGGAGCTCATGACTGTCTACTGGTAAGGGCTTTTTGATTCCGTTCGTCTGGGTAGAGTTGGATGCATCATCAGGCGTGTTGGTTCCATTAAGCTCTCGTTCGGCAGAGCTCTCACGAGACTCGACTTCGTTCTGGGGGACTATAGCTTCACATTCCATGGTGGTAATTATGATGTCGAATGGGTTCCTTTGAGCTCTATTGACTTTGTGCGATTGCGGATTATGATTTTTATTTTTGTTCTTTTTGTTGTCTTTAAGGCGAAGGAGAGAGAAGATTCTGGATGCGTTGACAGCAAGTTTGGTTTCGGTAAGTGCTACTGCCTTCTGACGTCTTCTTCTCCAGACCTTAAATTTTCTTATGAATGGGGGGTTTTATGAAGTCAATGCTAAAAAAAACAAAAGAGAAACAAAAAACTTGATTAGAAAATTATCCTAAAGGCTGTATATATATTAACTGTTTACAAGATCGTTCAACTGAATTGAGAGTAGTATAGTAATCCTATCCTAGTACCAGCCGATCAAATTTCATAGAGGCGGCATGGCATCATTTGTGGCATTCACAAAGGAACTTTGACGTTGACATTGCACAATTGTTGCTCTAACGCACGAGTGTGCTCTGGTAACCACACAGAAAACACGATCACACCATGAAATCTATTTGTTTATTGCTAGAAATCATTGCAGCAAACAAAAAAAATTATATAAAACCTCGAACGCGTACACTGGCATCATTTCATTCGCAAAGCGGTTTGTACCTAGTTGCACTGAAAAGTCACCCTGAGAAGGTGCATTGTCCAGGCATTCAGTTATTTTTTCACGTATTGTGGTCAAGAGGAGGGTTTCAATATATTAATACGTGTGGAAATTATAATTAATGGACACTTTGTCGTCGTGCTTGTTGCATTTTTTTTGTTTGCATTCTGCCTTGTCGACAAAGAATGCTTGTTGATGGAATTGGAAAAAGTGGAAAATGAAGTAGGGAACGAAACAGGCGGGCGCGAGTTTACGAAATCGTTGATGGAATTTGTAATTGAGAGGATTTGCACGGTTAGTGGAGTGTGGTTGGGAAGATTGCCAGAAAACGAAAAAAAAGCGGGTTCTTCTTGCTTTAAGGGTGGAGAAAGGAGGTGGGATTAAACTTTTTTTGTTTTTGTTGGATTCAGAATAAAATTTTTCGTCGCAGACTGGCCAGGCCAACAATGGTAATTGCATTGCCAGAAAACAAATTGTATTTTAATTAATATGGTCGAGTAAATCAGTTTTACTCTAAAGGTGATAATGAGGACGCGCCGCGTCTTACCTATGGCTTTGTTTAAGAAGCAATTAAAACAAAAAAAAAAATACAAGTCGTTGTTTTATTAAAGAGGGGACATCAACAATGATGTTTTTATATAGTAAAATCAACTTAAAAATATACTAAAGACAACAACACCTGGAAATGTCAATGAGAATTTCATAATTTGCAATAACATCAACAGTTCATACCTGTATTACGACCTTAATCATCTCTTTAGGCGAAAAATTCAACTTGTACCATTTTGATCGGCGAATAAATTCATTCGCCCAACAACCAAAGGCAATCAATATAAAATAAACCAAATTGACAGAATTTACTTCACATTTGCCAGCGATTTGACTGAATGAATTTGAATGAATGTTGCTGAATTCGCAAATCATACCTTGTACAAATAAAGGATTCATATGAGAGCGAATTGCGAACTGCGAACAGGGAATATTCGTTAATTCTGACATTTCTTTCACATGACAACCTTTCGCAGGAAAGGTTTGGTAAATGTTAACAGCAAGATGTGTCAATTTTAAGGTTATGTTCGAACGAATTTTTCATTCGTGGATCGCGACTGCATTATGTGGATTGTGAATAAAGTGTGACAGTTCGCGGCAGGAATTTTTCAATTCGCTATAAAATTGTAATTCTTTTTAAATTTCGCTTTTTAAATCAATGTAGACTCAGTTTTTTAAGATAAGATGTTAGATCAACTGAATATAATGCTTTTGTGGTAGAAATAATAGATATTTTCAATTCATAAATACATTTAAATTGATTTGTTCGCAATTCGCTCTCATGTGAATAGGTAGTACTGAAGTCACATTCGTCAGCATTTTCGTTCAACTCGCAAAGTATAATAGAAGTATAGTTCCTTTATTACTCGAAATTATTCATTCGGTTAAGATTGGACATCTGTTTGTTTTGCTTGTGCAGCTGTTATGAAAACACTTTAAATCTACACTAAAGGTGCAATCAAACTTAACTTGTCATTCGAATGAGATCCTGTCGTCACTATGATGTAGAATTAGTACTGGATTACAACTTTAGTACAAATTCAGGATGTCATCCGGATGACAAGTTTGGATGACCGTCTGATCGCACCTTAACTCACTACAGTTGAAGGAAGAACGTGATAGCAACTCAACAATCAGCTGTTGAAAATGTTTTTCAAATGTTGTTCATTTGGTCTATTTTCCGTTTTTAAGATTCAAATCACCAATGCCACTAAAGGTAAAGGTACATATTTTTTTTCCAATAAGCTACACGATCCAGCAATGAAAATGATTATGTTCACTGAAGCATGTCCCCCTGGATGACTGGTCTTTGTCGGATCGATTAACACATTTTTTTTGTTATACATATCCGTTAAAATATCCCTCGAAATTAGATCTCCTTTTCGTGCAAGATAAGTCAATGGTGGTCTCTAAATCTAATTAACTCTGAAAGAATCCTAGTTGTCATAGTTTAATGGGTAGAAAGGCTTCAAGAATGACATCGCCCTTAGAATTAGCATAACTTTAGTATGTGTAAAATATGTAGAACCATCCCAGTTTCCTGTTTATAATAGGTACCTATCCGTCGCAAGTTTGCTGTGGAAAATTTCAATCAATTTCATTATTCCTGGGAATGACATGCCATCCCTTGAACGTGTGGGCAAGACATTGGTAGTGTCGGTCTCAGAAAAGGGCCTCTACTTGTTCACCAAATATACCTACCAAACCAACTTATAATAACTATCCATTAGGCATAATTAGAAGGCCAGACATGTTCGGCGCTTGAGTTACGACGTTTTCTTCCATTTTGCGAACGCGTTCAAGTTCAAGGTTATTTTGTCGACAAAATAAATTCAATGGCATAAAAACAACGCCAATACATAAGTAGGTAACTCTATAAGTACATTTTGTTTACGTACGAATAAACATCTATATTGCAAAAGGCGGTTATTTTAATTTAAAAAAAAAAAATGTTTCATACACATTTCAATAAAAATGTAACATATGAACCTACCTACATGCATCAAGTACATACCTATAATACATAAGTACAGAAAATAAGTAAAATAAAAAAATGGTTACGATATCCAACCCATCCCCAACACTTACATTCTCCAAAAAAAAAAAAAAAAAAAATTGGCATTCATCATCACAAAACAGCCGGTAAGAGTGTTGTTTTTATTATTCTCTCTTCTTTTTTTTCTTCCTTGTCCTTATCATCATCAATTATTTTGGTTTTCTTTATTTTTCTTCAAAACAAGTCCAAGAATCCATTTTTTGTTCATACCGTACCCGGTCGGTGTATGCGCATAGTATGCTTAAAGTTTAAAGCAAAAGAGAATAATAAACTGCGTCGTTGAAATATTACAACAGAAGTGTATGTAAAGAAACAATATGTATGTATTATGTACTGAAAGAGAAGCAACAAAAAAAAAATCGTCAATATGTAGGTGTGTCCCAGAAAAGTTCAAAGTGTTGGTGTTGTTTTGACGTGACTTTTTCTTGGAGCATAAGTATTTACTTTGAAGGTTTTTTTGATTTTTGATTTTTCATTGGTTTTTGATAGATTAACAAGCTGAAACCGCGCAATCTTCAATGGGATATAATATGATAGTTTCTATGGAATTAAACTACATATTTTATGCAATTTTCCCAAATACATGAAACTGATACTCATGCTTTATAGGATCAATCACAGACACTACCTATCTAGGCATTGACAATCAGTTCAGTGTTCAGTGAAATTATTGAGTGTAGTGCTACCCACAAGTGAATTTAATTGAAAATGTTCGATGGCAATTTTATTGAAGATAGGAGGAAAACGCTTGCGTTCATTTATTACCGTACCGAGCAATCTTTTCTTTGCAATGACCTCTAACCTTTTTGTATATTTAAAATCTACCTATCTCGCTAGATAGATAGGTACGAATAATAACATTTATTTTTTAGTTGTACCTATATGTATATCATTTATTCTGATATGACACGTAAATGAGTAGGCCTTAATAAAAATCAGGCAACAATTTTATATATTTATTTTTGAGGTTAATTTAAAGTACAAAGTTTTAATCGAATACGTCCAAGAAACATTTTTAAACTCTCTTAATTAACACTATCACTTCTTTGAAATCTACTACAATTTCGCCAAAAACTGCTTCGCAAAGTCACAGCTGGAAGGAATCAAAATATTTCAAATCTTAACCATCGTCGATAATCCGTTTTGCCGTACGTGCTTTTTTTTATCAAATACTGTAGAACCTAAATAAAACGGTTACCCCGCTCTTTCTTTCGAGAGTAATTTATCATCCGTCCCATTGCCAATTGCCGATACATCTTTCATTCTGAACCCCACCTTACAGTGTTTACCTAACTAACTAATCTGGACCTTTTCCTTATGTCATCGAAGAAGGAGAACTAAATGATGAATTCCCACCTATATCTCCGCCATTTTTTTTTGAATTTTGTTCATCCCACCTCTCTCTTTTTTACATCTTATGTCGGTGAATTTTCCCAGGTTTGAAAGACCTCTTTCGGAACAACTAATGCACAAAATTCACATTTCAACCAGCCAACAAGTGGCATTCTGAAAGATAAATCCATTCTTTTTAAATTGTCTGTCATCGACTTTCAACGTCGTGTTCTCCGTTTTGCCCAGAACGTCAAGTTTATATTCTCTCCCTTTCAAGACCGCCTTTAACTAACCAACTTGAATACCTACCATCGAAAATTGAAAGAATATAGCGACAACTGTCAGATTCCATAAACTACGACATCTGCGACTACGACATAACTCTAACCTCGGATGATAACCTGATAATAATAAAAAAAAACATAAGGAAAGGCTACAGTCCGCTGGGGGCGAACAGTATGATACCCTATCCATATCCCTATATGCCCCAAAGAAAAAAGCATTAAGACGATTTTATTTCATTCTATTAATTAAAAAAAAAAAGTTTTTGTGAAAAAAAAAGCCCCCAAAAAGTGGGCATGGCCAAAAACTTTGTATGGGCGATATGTTGGAAAAAATATAGGGTAAATATCTTGTCAAACATTTTTTTTCGCTTTCTATGAAAATTTTCGAAGAAAACAGCATTTTAGTAAAAAACGCCCACAAAAAGTAGGCGTGGCAAAAAACTTTATATGACAAACTTATAAAGGGGGGCAGTGCCTACATATCTTGTGATAGATGTAACACTCTATCTCTCTAACTTTAGCTTTAAAACGGTTTTTTCTAAATTGTGGGCGTGGCAGTGGGCGTATTCAAAAAAATTTACACTGAACCATTTCGGAGCCCTAGGGAATATGTGGTCCAAATTTCAGCCTCCTAGCTTAATTTTAAAGGCCTAAAAACTGCGTACGGACGGACGGACGGACATTGCCAGATAGTCTTAGGATTTGGTCCTGATCATAAATATATATACTTTTATGGGTCTACGACGAATATTAAGGGGTGTTACAAATTATATGTCAAAATTAATATACCCTTAGGATAGGGTATAAAAATTAGGGCATTCCGAGTGTATATTGTAGAATGATAGCTGATTGATTGAAATACTTTGGAAGTTAAGGCCTTTTTGTTCGTTTCAGGAAGAAAAAAAATGATGCCTACAGGGGAAGCCATATGGAGAAATGTCAAAAAAATCTTTGGAAAAATCATGTAAGGAAAAAAAAACACGAAATGCGCCGTGTCCTAAAAAAGGTTAGTCTAAAAACCTTAGTAAGAATTTTAATCACTAAAGTACATATAGAACGTAATATCATATTGTGAAAAGAGAAAATACTTGAACTTAATGTCATCTCATTTGTATATTTTATACCGCTAAATTTGATTCTAAGTAAGGCCCACCATTTGCCCATTGCAAAGAATCATGACATTTCTAAAGTAGCGATTTTGGGTTTATATGTATACCCACTACCGACCGAAGAAGCGGGAACATACATGAGAGTGAATCTTTGCATTGCTACACTTAATGTATGTATACACCAAAAAAAGGGAAAATACTATTAATCGATTCACAGCTTCGCAATCTTCTATTACGAAAAGTAAATCTAAACATTTACTATATAGCATAATAGGAAAGTGTAATTTTCCAAAAATATAAACGTTTGGAAAACATGAACCACGCACATTTTTTCTTTGTTTTCGTTAAGAAATGTAAATTCAACTGTCACGTCACGTCACGTCTCGTCTCATTGTCGATTCGATATTCTTTTTTTAAACAACGACGCAGCAGCATATAAATCCTCTTCGTCTTTTCGTGTATAACCTTCGATTTAATGGAATCTCGTGTGGTGCAAAAAAAAAATACATACATTTATTCACCACGAGCCAAATACACGCTATTTCCGACATAGTAATCTCTAGCTAACTAATATTGTTATTGTATTTTTATTTTTATTTTTAAATGCCACGACTAATTAACCTACTTTAAGTTTGTTTATCATCACTCACTCTGATTATGGTTTATCTTTTAGAATGTTTTTGTTGCAAAATTCGGCAGATAAAAACATAAATAAACCGTTTTATTACCCCTCGACATACAGAGCATAAAGTGGTTGCAGGAAGAAGAGAGGGACTGGCTGGGAGGTTGAAACGAATTGCGACGCAAAAATATCCACAGCCAAAATGTAGAGGTGAAACGTGTATGTGTGGTGATAACTGATAGAAGATGTAGGCTAGGTACGTGTCAAGCTGTACGTTGCCAAGGAACGAGAGGAACGAATTTTACTAGACACGTTGTACGTACTGCTTATTTCACGTAAAACAAATTGTGGATGTGCGATTCACAAATCGATTGTTTATGAAAACGAAAGCATAATTGAATTTTTCAATACGTATCTGAACGTTTTTGTTGTGGTTTTTATTCGACAGGCGACAGAGCATACTATTATTGTTTGGAATCATTTGCAATTCTTTTTCAAAAAGAAAAAGCTGACAATCCTAATTCGAGTTTATTCGATGCTAATTATGATTCTAGACGATTCACCTCTTCCTTCTAGAGCAGAAATAGATGAAAATATTCATAGTCGGAAGTAGCGACCGAAAACCGTGGATATAAAGGAAGAATATAAGTGCGATAGGTCAACTCAGTCAGTTGGTCATACATTACGATCAAGACAGGGGACAGACTGGCTAATCTATCTAGTAGTAGTAAGAATATTAGGTTTAATTTTTTTTTTTTTTATAATAAAGGCGCACTAAATTAACTTTGTATAAGCTTATAATGAAGTAAAGTAATATAGTGCGAGCATTAGGGAAGTGAAGATACCGATGCACGTTGGTTTTAAATGTCTGTAAACTGTAATGTGAAGGAAAAACAGAGCGTGGTGGAGCATTCAACATTCGTACTACACGGCTAAGAAAGGAATCTTTGTATTTCAGACTACTCCCGAATATAGGCTTAAGGGTGAACTGATGTGCATTCATAGTATTGCAGTTGAATTGTTGAAAGGGTGGAATGCAACTGTCTATTTCATTAGAGCACTTATGCTGAAAGTAAAGATAAAATGGCGACATGCAGAAGACACTGCGACGGTGACTAAGAGCGTCAAGCGGATTGGCGATATCTCGTTTACCAATAAGTTTTATCGCGCGTTTTTGAATTCTATCTATCAAGTAGCTCCGAATATGTCATTTGTGCACCTTACCAGATATGAGCGTTGTACTCAAGTTTGGGGCGAATAAACGCCTTATAAATTCTAGCCAGATCAGAAGAGGTAAAATTGCAACGCTTAAGGAACCCTACACATTTCGCCGCGTTCTTGGCGACGTCGAATATGTGGTCATTCCAATAAAGTTTGTCATTAACGCACATACCGAGGAATGAAAGCCTTTCGGTTTCAGCGATGCAAGTGCCATTCATGGATAATGGCAGAGTATTGTGGTTTTGCTTTAATGACAGAAGACAGCATTTTGGTTTTGAATCATTAAATTAAGAATGCTGTCGAGGTCAGAATTTTATGAAACCTTCTCGAAGATGAGGGTGATGAATCATACGAATATGCGAAGCTAAGGATACTGTCATTAGCGAAGAATTGGATTGGATTAGGAGTGACAGACGGGAGGTCATTAATAAAAATGCGAAAAAGAGTCGGAGACAAAACAGACCCTTGAGGCACACCAGCATTTATTTGGTGAGTTGCAGACTTGAATTCGTCCAAAAGGGTCCGAAAGATAATTTCTAATTCATTAAAAACTATGTGTTCTGAATGTGAATATGTTCTCTTATATAGTTATACGTTACAACCTAGTATGTGGTTCTAATAAAATTCAATTTTCCTTTCCAAAACAAGGGGCCCATTACGTGATGCCGCCCCGGTCCCAACTCGAGTTAGTCCGCAACTGGGTATCTCTCATATCTCATAAACAGTTCGAGTGAATTCCATATAAATACATTTAATTTTATACTGATACTGATATAAAACAAATTAGCATACAGTGTTTTCCGAAATATTGTCTTCGTTTTGTCTTGTTTTTGTGATTATAATTAAGTAAAGTGGAACCTCTCTTGAACGGAAACCAACAGGACTGGGAAAAGGAAATAACGATTCCATATAAATTAGTACTTAAATCTTCGGCTGGATGTCTGTACGACGGAAGCGTCCGTTTGTGGCAGCTTTATGTAGTAGGAGGTTTACTGATGCGCAATAAACATCACTAGAGAAAAAGCAAAGGAGCATTAACTTTATTAGCTTAACACAAACATACAATTTAAAATTACCTTAGGCGGCTAATGAGAATTCCTTAAATCTAGAAATACAAATCTGTAGTTCTGTCATTTAAAAAGGATGAAATGATTGTGGGTTGAAAATCTGAAGTACTGAATTAAAGTCAATAATAAGTTACAATTCCAACTCGGTCTTTATTGTGTTGAACTATTCATGATTGTTAATAAACGTAACAGCTTTCCGTAGAAGTATTTTTTTAAATTCTAATTATGTTTCGCACAACTCATTTTTTTTGACAATAATTAAAAAAACATTATTCCACTAAAAATCTTATCCGGCGAACCCTAACAAAAAAGGCGTTTATATCTTGTAGGTACCCGTTGCAGATTAATAACATACCTAAAAAAACATCACAAAACTGACCTTTTTTCGGGTCATTAACCTAAAGATAAACAAGTAATTATTATTTGCTTAATTCCCACAAAAAAATTAAAAATAAACACTCGTTGCGTGTTATTTATGACTTTGCATACCTAGCGCCCCCTATCAGCTCAAGAATATTTAAACTAATTGTAAGCCTAAACCCAAAACCCTAATGTTCTTCTTATTCTGATTACAAATCAATAACAATGGACAAGAAACCCTCTGCTAATCGAGTATAGCCTTAAAATCGTTGGTTTAACACATTGAATCTAAAATCTAAAAACATAGCCAGAAACACTATTATTGCAATTGCAAGTCATACGCGTTCATTGTTCATTACTAATTCCTATTCCATTTGATTATAATTATTCTTATGTAGGTATTACGTGAATGTTCGTAATAAAAAAAATAAATTCCACTTTAGTAAAAGCCGGTAAAAACAAAAGTAAAAAAGTAAAAAAAAAAAAAGTATTCCCACTTAACACGAGTTGTTGTTTGTTTTATGAATCGCTGAGAGTGTGACCTTGAGTGTTATGGCGCGCTGTACTCGTATGGTAATGTAAATAAAAACAAATGACGTCTTTCACTTACGCACTGAAATCAAACTTGCTGCTGACTACCTACCTAACCGGCAATATTATTTCATAAACAAAAAATATGGTGCGTAAAAAAGTGAAACAAAAATAATGGCATTTTTGGAACGGTAGGGGTTGGGTTTTTTTTTTGATTGTGTGTTCTTTTTGAGAAAAAGTTCTAGAACCTACTAATTAGCGGGGGAAGAAATAAATTGATGTGTTTTTTTTTTAGTATCTGAGGTCATGGTGTAGGTGATTTGTATGAGGAAGTGTCAAAAGTGTGACCTTGATATTAATGAATTGTTGATATGGTATTCAGACACAGTAGTTGTCTGTCAAAATGTATACTTATAGCATTTGTTATGTCATTGACAACACTCAAAATGGCTATATAATATGTATGTACGTGTTGTTGTGGTTCTGTTTAGGGTTTGTTTTGAATTACATATGCAAGTGCTTAAATGGGAAATGATATATTATCGGCAAGTTAATATAGACAGATAGAGAGTTGTCAATGTCGATTTTAAAATGATTTATATTGTACCTACCCTAGGCTTTTAATTATTCATTAGCTATGGATTTTGACATAAGTAGATATATGATAAAATATAATGTATCTATGTACGTTCTGATCAAAATGTGAACGAAAAAGGAAGCACAAATTCTAAGCTCTGATGTGTATCTGCTTAGAAGAGAACAATCAAACGTGTAGTCGTTGCAAGGAACGTTGTTATTAACGTATATACCAATAATAGTTCTATCAATTCAAGATTTGAACGTAAATTTTGAGTTCTATTCCATGACCAAATGGCAAGGCAGTCAGTAATGCGACGAATATGGAAAACTGATGGTACTACTACTTTTCTAAAGCTTTGTTGTGCATAAAAGGTCGAATGTCAGCTATGGTACTGTCATCAATTCCACCGATTGAGATAGTGTCATTGCAGCCAGCTTGGAGAAACCCCCAGTAGTCTGGAATGGATTGTTGGGTTTTGTTTTTTATGTCATATGTGTCTTATTAGAAAAGATCACAAATGGATTTTCAAGGTCTAATAGGCAGGTGGTGGCTTCAATTCCTGTCGCAGCGTTTTTGACAGAATTTTTAACTCCCAGTGTGGCGGAAGCGAAAAACGATTTTTTGTATGAAATGATCTAGCCAATGCCAATTCTTAAACCGGAAACTTCAGAAATCTGCAGAAACCAATAGAGGGGTATGATAACTATTTCAAGAATAAACTTCCTCAGCATTCTCAGTCGTGTTTTTTGTATTACCCGATCACACATTAACCCAACTCTGATAATTCGTCACTAAAAGATTTTATTAGTTTTGTTTATTTACGAATTCTTTTAGCATAAAATTCGCTTCTTAGCCGACAAACTTCTCAATCCATAGGTTAGAAATGGGACTGGATCTGAATATACAGCCAAGATATGTTACTTTGCGATGGGGAGAAACAACACAGAGAAAAGATGAACAGTTTGAAAGAGCTTGTGTGCACGAAAGGTAATGTATGCCATTTGAAATAATGAAATAGTCTGGTCCTAGCTTAAGCAGGACAATCGCAAATAAAGCGTAATGCCATTTTGTCAACTTCTAGACCCTAACATATTTAAAATGCTTGTTGGGAGGACTGAAGCCATTGACAAGGGCATTTGGCAGTGATCATTCTGCAGAGTAGGCTTAAATATCAGTTTGGCTATCTGGCATTATATATCAAGCAGCGCCTTTCACTCTTCTTCTACATACTACATTTGTGAATTTCGAATTCGAATGCACCTTACCGATGGCCTGACATGTAATCCCGAACCGTTCCGAAGCTAGCATCTCCGGTCCCTTCACTGATAGTGATAAACCGTCCAAATACACATACACATGCCCCAAAAGGATTTTCTAGCTTAACTTTCAACAAAGAACTTCAAGGAAACTGCAAAGCGTTGATAGAAGCGGTGGGAGTTTACAACACGCAAGATGTTGTAGATAAATCGGATGGAATTCGGAAAGTGTAAGCTCTTGGCCACAAGACAAGGGTGAGGAAAGGTCTTACAACACACATATGTATATCCAATGAACCAGTCTGCAGCTAATACTCCAAGTTCTTATAGCACTACACGAACGTGTTTGAAAATGAAATTTTTCTGTTAGAAAACATCATTAGACAGAACGTTTCAGATAGCCCTGAATTAATAAGTTACCTTCTTCTACGAAGCAGAACGTTAAATCAAAGCTCGTTTGTAACCACTTCTTTGATCCATAGTATCTATAATATTATAAGTCTTCTTATGACATTCAATTGCAAAACAAAGTCTTAACACACGTATACCTACCCACAATTGTAGGTGTCATTAAACAGTAACGCTCAAATTTTAAATCTACCATTCAAAATTTAACGCATTATTTAACAAATTTCATAAGGCCATAATTGACGAAAGTGAGTAGGTAACTAACTACCCACAGGCAACACGTCAATCAAATCAGTAGAGTCTGACAACCTATCTAGATGTTTATTTAATTCACATAATAAAATCTAATCTTATAAATACTTCAATTGTCCTCCTTTAATTATGTACAATCTTAAAGTTTGTTATTTTCAAAGAAATAAATAAATATAAATATAGAAAAACAACCAGCAAAGCTGGCTTATCGGCGATAAAAACAAAACAGCACAGAAACCACGTTGTTTTTTTATTTCTTATAAGTGTTCCGCAACATGTTTGCTTATGAGTAAGAAGAAAAAAAAAATCGACGACGAAGCACATTCGAGCAGATAAATAAGCTAATAAGCGATGGCGTGAGTTTAAAACAAAAAAAAAAAGTTTATTTTTCATTACCCGTCTGGCGCAGATGTTTTCAATGTTTGGGTAATTGTTATTATATGCCATTCCACATTGCCACTGATGGATCTTGAACGTGGAGAATATCCGATGAAGAAAAAAAAAATTGTTTTTGTTAAAAGTTACCGGCAAATTTTGCTTGGCTGTTAAGTTAAAATTAAATATGTAGAAAGGAGTGGGTTATTTTTTTTTTGTCATTAATTGTTAAAACTGGATTTAAATAACGAGAAACTTTTATGAACCTAAATATAAGTATTAAATACTTATATAACAGATTCTGGTATAATTTTGAATTTTAAAGCAGCAATTGGTTTGTTCAATCTAGAATCGTCTGAAGAGGATTGTCACCGTTATCGGATGTTACGACACCAGTTCGTTATTATATTTGCTACTTGCCCACCTGACATAACGATTAAAGATGGATAGGTATCTTTAAAGTTTAAGCTTCCATCTTAAACCAGGTTTTCCACCTATGTATATTTAGCAGAGATGAAATCATCTAGGGAGTTTAGTGATAATTTCTCTTTTTGTTTTTGCTGATGCGATATTTGTGTATTACTTTCAAATACAGAATACAAAATATTGACGTTTGCAAAGTAACCGAATGTCAATTGTTATTTTGAGCGTAAAACAAGGCAGAGATGGTATTAGCGCTTATTATTTTACAGTCTAAAGTGACTATTGACTATGACAAGTGTTTGACATCTAATCACTTTTGCCGCTTAGCTATAAAATTGTGTTTTTTTTCTGCAGCGATGATGCTTCTTCTCTTAATCATATGTATGTCTAGGCACTAAGGCATGAGAGCCGAGGCAAATCATCTGCGTCAATTTCAAAAGAAGCAAACATTAGGTAGGTATTCGTTTATAGAAGACATATGGAAACCGTGGTGCTCCTAGTCCTGAAGTTGTGTTTCAAAACTAATTGCAGAATGCATTCTTTCAACTGCATACAAATAAATAGATAGACATTTAAGGAAATTTCATGTGTTTTGTTCAAAACCAAAAATAGTAGGTACCTGAACAACTGGCTCGAAAAAATAGCATTTACCAACAAATCCCAGAGAAATAGGTATAAATGAGGAGTAGGCGAACTAACACGGATAATTTCAATTTGCACTTTCTTACGGGAGGGCCCAAATTGTAATTAAAGAAGTTAATGAATAAAGAACCAAATTTCGTAACATAACCAACTTCTGATTCAAAATTTTGTAGGACCGTTAGCAAACGTTGCATTATAAAAATCGTTTTTAAGATCAGAGGACACTGTTGGTAACGAAAAATTTGTCAGCTTATGAAAAACTGAACGAAATAAAAGTAAAAAAAAAGTTGGCCCCGAACAAACAGTGTATAATAATTACTAAGGAAAGACCCAAAGAAAGTAAAAGTAAACGTAAATAGGAAAGGTACTACCTATTTACGTTTACGTAGGTGCACCTACGTAACAGCGCGAGACAAAACGATTCACACCGCATTTGATTAAAGTTAACATTTAAATTTATTAAACACAAGATTACAAATTATGTAGCTATGTAATTTAAAAACATACCTATTATATTTTCACTGTACTGAACTTACTGCTCGATATGTCAAAAGTGACGCAAGTACCTACCCAAGGTGTTTGAGACAAAGGCTTAGGTTTATTCTAGACTTTAATTTAAATCTTTGAACTTGTTCACCGCAGTTTTTCTTATAAGTATTTGGTATAACCAAAGGATATTTTATATATTAAGTACATATATATGTATACGGTGAAGTTTTAACTATTATTGTTTCCCTTACGTAGGTACGACGCAAATGACAATAGGTGCAACCGACCTTACAGTCGTAAGGCAACGAGAAACTTCGCAGGATATTTGAGTTGTAGGTACATAAATATGTAGGTAAATACATATATTATTTTATATGTAAGTAGGTGCTTACAAGAGTTTAAAATCATTTTATTTTCTTGCCTATGCGTTCTTTAGATTTCCAGCGCAAAGAAATGCAGAAACAAATAAAAATAAAAACAAAACTTGACTAGACTAGACATTTTTAGGCCTTTTCTCATTCTTCTCTGCGCAGAAACTCAACAGCTACATATGTACGTCCTCCACCGCCCAAATTTGAATAACAAAAACAAACCCGCAAGTCGGTAAAATCAAATTGCGTCGCACTTTATTATACATATACATAAAATTACAAAATAAAAAAAAAGAGAGCTCCTCTTGCCAAGGTTTCGCTCGACATCGATACATATATATATATATATATCCCGCACCCAAAATACGTTTCCCACAACATACATGTATACAAAAAAAAAAGGACTTACTTGCCATAGCCACTTTTTTTAATTTTGATTTTATTGCGAAATATGTACATATGTAATAAATTGCACTTACATTTCGGTGCACATACCCTATGAACCCAACTGAATTATTTTCACTCTTTTATCGCCATCGCGTTTGTTGCACACACACATCTACACATAATGAATAAAATACACCGGCTGCATTCAAAATTATATCATCACCATCTGTATTTTTGTTTTTTTCTGAACCCAACATAATGCAATTGCGTCTAATTTTAGAAACAAAAATATAAAACTGATGCAATTTTCAATAAAAAGGACAGTTAGTGCCAATGAAGGTACCTACATATACATGTACTAAAAAAACGATGGCTCTTCAACTTACCGTTCGTCTAATGACGTAGTAGCGTAGCTAAACTATCAGGATACGTCCTTCGTCCAGACAAAACAACAACAACGCCAACAAACAAGAGCTGAGAGAGACAAGTTTCACCAAAAATTGAAACGATTTTCTTTCTCACTTTAACAAATAAGAATTAAAATTCCGCACTCAACCGTTTTTTTTTCTTCGATGTCTTTGTTTTTATTGCAAAAAAATTTGCATAAAATCTGCAGAGAAAAACACAGTAAATTAAATGTTAAGAATAAACACCTTTTCTTTTCCAGTAAGCTGTCCAATTGCAATAGATGAGATATTTTTTTTGGTTTTATTTATTCACCACACACAGAGAAAACAGTAGGAGAAAGAGAGAAATTAAATAATTATTTCTCCTCTCCACCGAATTTGTTGTGAAGTTAATTTATTTAAACTTTTAATTACTGCTTTGTCTATTTTATTTTATTTTTCTTTAAACTCGATGTTGAGATGAAAATCTCTTTACGCGAAGGAGAAATGAAATAACTAAAAAACTGCTGTTTTTTTTTTTTTTTAAAATATTCCGTTGTTCACTACGCACTTTGTGGACTTTCCTCATTCGAAAGAGAATTTCTTCTGAACTGATGTCGTGGTTTTCTGTTATTTTCTATTTTGTTCGACAGCAAGCAGCAGCCCAACCAGACCAGATATATTCGTATTGGATTTTATTTGAATGTGTGTTTGGTATATACACAAATCCAAGTAGAATACATGATTGCAAGTGTGTGTGAATTGTTTTATATATGCGCGCACATTTTGAAGCGAAAACCGGCTTTTGATGGTGCGATAGTGTTTGTGTAGTAAAAGTGATGTGGACAATTTAAAGGAAAATTCTGCGGGACGCATTGAAGGGCAAAGAGTTGAATTTTTCGCACAGCGACGTTACCTGAACAGGGTCAATTGGGGGTCTACGATGACCCCTATCCTGACGTGGCAATAAACGGAATAGGTGATTTTATCGAAGAACATTAAGATTCATAGACAAAAACCAGAGCCTCATATGTTGTTAAGGTGGTTGAGAAGTCAAGAAGGGACTACGTGACTCATATCACGCACGCATCAGACAGAAATTGTCTCGCGCAGTAGTTGTTGATATAAAAAAGCACATGTTGGTTGTTTCTGTAAATTCAAATATGGGTGCAGAGAATGGGCACTTCTGAAAATCTTGTGAAATAATTTATGTAAATCGAAGTCAGAAGGTCATCGTGGATCGTAGATGAAGGAAAAGCAAGGTATTTAGGTATCAAATAACTTGTCAAAGTGGAACCTGAATTAATTAGAAATATGTAGGTAGGTAAGATCACCTTTCGAATAAGAGTTACGGCAGGTGATATGTAATGATGGCGGAGAGGGACAAATTCACCCACAACATGAAACACTTTGAAAATTATGTATGTAAGTACCTACAGTAGATGGCGGTTCTAATAAAGTATTATGTGCGCCTTATTCACTGAGAAAAACACAGTTAGAAGATACACTCTTAAATCATCTACGTACTGTTCCTGCGTCGGTAGCTGCATCGGTAAATATTTGATTTATGATGCAATCATAGAAATCATAGTTTATATCGGCAGATCATTTAAAATACATTACAGAGTCTGCGCAAGCGTTAAGACAATTTAGATTTTAGAATTTTGTTCTGTTGCGGAAAAAATCAAAACCAGAAATCCACGAGCTGATAATGTATTTTCAGGTCTCAATTGTGCTCTCCGGAAGCAGAAATTAAAAAAGCTTCTTTGTTGATCGTATCCAAATTATTCGGAGA
This sequence comes from Ferdinandea cuprea, assembly GCA_963576555.1. Taxonomy (NCBI): domain Eukaryota; kingdom Metazoa; phylum Arthropoda; class Insecta; order Diptera; family Syrphidae; genus Ferdinandea; species Ferdinandea cuprea. Next base: position 132,214,314 of record OY754958.1, on the reverse strand, counting down.
GCTTCTGAAATAATGTTCACAACAGCCATTTTAACTATCAGAAATTATATACATGGATCTTGAATTTGTATGCATTACAACAAATAGGGTAGAGTCGCCAGCACAGATGAGGAATTAACCAGATAGTCAACTCTGCAATCCCCTATCACTTTCAACCCGCAAAAAATATTTAATGACAGCCGCAAAATCCTCTCTCAATTTTCCCATCTGTGAATACGTGTGAGCCAGAGACATGAAGTTAGATCAAATTTACTAGATTACCCGCCAAAAATAATTGTGGGGAGTTTTGCAATATATCCAAATCGCAACAACAAAACAGCTGGTCACGGCGGATGTGTTGGGAAATAGGAAATTCTGCGAAGTGTTGAGTTTATGTGATTCAACTTTTTATTTTATTTTAATATAAATGTTTATAAAGAAACCAAAAATTAGTTACCCAATAAAGTTGTTACAATTTAGTTGGAATATTTTTTGCGGTTATAAGAAATAGTTCTCTATTTTTTATCTGCCTAAAAATAAACATTCTTGGGTTTTTGTACTTTTCCATTTTGGGTAATAAAATGAGATAAAATGCATATTTTATTGTATTATTGCATAAATATTACTAAATTAGTAATGTTTGGGTGTAAAATATTTGTAGTAAATAGTTTGTAACGGTTTTTTATATATATACATATTAAATTCTTTGATTGTTTTTATTCAACATATGAAAGTTTAATGAATATATGTATATATTCGGGTTCCGTGCATGGATAAAAAAAAGTGAAAAAGAAGTATTTGTAATCCTCTTTAAATTATGTTGTGTTACAAGATTTGTACGTTTAGTCAATCAATTTTCTTATCTGTTTCTTTTCTAAGGCGGTTTTGAAATTTTTTATATAAGTTAAGAGAAAAAAAGGTAGCTGGAATGCACTGCATAAATATATTGGGGTTGAATTTTTTTTTTATCGAAAATGCTTGGTAGTTGAGTACATATCATAAATAAGCATGCACATTGTGTTACATATATATTGAATTATTTGGCCACTTTTTTTAACAGCCGACTTTATTTGTCAAGTTATAATGTTTTGTAATTTTATTTTATATGAAAATAAACAAAACAATTTACCAAAAATAATATTTGTAAGAATTTGGATTACGTTTTATTCAAAGCGTTGTAAACCAGTGTTCAATTGTGTAGAGTTACTTAACTGCTTCAATATAACCATCCATAATCTACGAAATCCTTGCTAGTATAGTTATACTTACATTTATTGTCAACCGAAAATATATAATGAACTTACTTATTATATATTAGTCACGTTAATCAATATTATTTTGATTATTTTTCATTAAAAATTAGAATAAATTAGTTAAAACACAGCTTTATTCTTAATATTATAATATTTAATAATGTTATTAGTTGTGTGGTAAGTATGTTTTTATCAATCCATATTCACCGCATAATGACCATGTTTATTTTACACACCCAAATTGTGAGTTTTAATCTGCTGAAATTCATCAACTGTTCCCAACTTCTTGCTATAAAAAATGACATTTCATGGGCGCGGCCATTAGCCCCATATAATTCGATTTATGTGTGCGTGATTCCCATTTGATTTGCACGTAAAAGTCCATATAAGTGCAAATTATGTGGAGCTTATCAGTTCGACTTAGCTTGTAGGCAACGTGAGAGATTCGCTCTCGAGTTGACTATCTGGTTAATTCCTCATCTGTGGTCGCCAGTTGCCGGCCCCTTAAGGATTTTTCGTCATTCAAAATAGCACGGTAACAACAATTATTAAAATTTTCGAGAAATTGTTGAATTGAATTATTCTTTATTAATTTCTTCATCGGCGAAATAAAAAATTTATTAATTATTCTTACAAAAAAATATTTATTTATGTTTTTGAAAAAAAGGTAATTTTTTTTCAGTGGCCGGCCCCTTGTTTCCTATTTCCAATGCTCCAACTTAAGAACTTTAAAATCACCAAAACCCGCCGGCTGAAGGATGTGGATTTTGTTTGGTGGAAGTGCATATAAAATCATGTTTTTGCTGCTTCAAGATTCTTAGTTAGTTGCTTAATTCAAGGGATAAGACACAAACATGGTCCAACCATATCAGATCTCATGGAAATCGCATTAATAATAGTATGAAACTGGTGTCAAGACAAAGGTCTAAATGTTAACCCCTCAAAAACAACAATTGTTCTCTTCACCCGGAAAAGGAATCACATTACCATTCTCAACGGAAGTAAAATACCTCGGTATTACACTTGATAATTAGCTTTCTTGAAATGCTCATCTAGAACGCACCCGAAATAAAGCGACTGCCATATTATGATCATGCTAAATGTTTACGTTAAAAAATAATGCAATGGACCTACCTAACTGTTGAGTCTTACCAATCATTACGTATTCTGTTCTAGTGTGTTGTTATCTGCCTAGAAAGCACTTCAAAGGAAACAAAGGGAATACGGGTGTCATGCGCTCTTGTCCATCCGCTGCTCTAGAGGAACTCCTTGATCTCCCACCGTTACATGCACGAATAAAGAGGGGCGCTGCTTCAAGCGCAATAAAACTCCACTTCGCAAAAAAATTCAAACAGGGTGATCTCACCTTTGCTTCAACAAAGGACTCACCGAACCTCAGGATATTGTCAAATCATCATCATCAAAGGATTGTCGCCAGACCAAAACACTTATTAAACACTCATAGGGAGCACAAAAGATATGTTTCACCCCCATATCTGAGAAAGAGAGAAGAATTTTAAATTATTATTATTTATTTTTTGTCATTTTGTTTTGACGGATTCAAATAAGTGTCGTTTTAAATCTGTGTCTTTATACAGATAGAATGGTGACCTTTGTCTGGTCCCTAACATGCATCTCATTTGCCCGGGTCATATTTAAGTCGCTTAATGTCGCCGCTTAAAACAAGATTTTTAATATTTTAAGATAAAAAAGTAAGAAACCTTATAAATATTTGCTTTTATGCTTAAATAAAACAAGGGGCCGGAGTTAGGATACGTGTGTCCTACATCTCCGGCCGAGGACGGCCGACAATAGGCAACCACGTTTATTTTTGTCCCGATACATCACGAGGCAAATGAGTTGATTTATCGAGAGCGACTAAGCAAAGGCAACAGGGATTTTGGCAGATAAAAAGAGAAGTTTAATGGAACTATACAAGAAAAAAACTCGAAAAGAGAAATATATACGATTTCACTAGTTACAACGACTTTTCTGAGAGGTTGCCGGCAACTGGGGAGACCGCAATTAGGCTCTACCCTACATATGATCTAGCTATTTATCGAGGTCATGATTTGTGATCTGCAAACGTGTTTCACTATTTACCACCAGATGCCTAAGTGCTAATAGGAAAACAATTTTCATTTCCGAATCATTAAATAAAATCCAGCTTTTATTTGTATTACTAAGTATGGCTATAAAATGTAATAGGTAAAAGAATAAGATTTGCAGTTAAAATTAATTCTCGTTATAGGTTTTTTAGAATTGGTTTTTAATAAAACCTCGAAATATATTTTATTTTTAGATGGTATTTATTAAGTATGATAATGCTGCAGTAGATATGAAAATGGAAACTCAACCGTGTGTTCAATATGATGCTGTCTATCGGCAGAATGATTGGAACTGCAGAAACATTTATTATTATTATTATTGTAAGCTGAAGAAAACGAAGTTGTTCAGCGCTATGTTAGGCTGGGCAAAGTTTTAAGAACGCTTCCAGTGTTTGTTGATCCAGAATGTTTTATTACAATCGGCTGATACATATAATAGATCATTTCCGATAATAATAAAAAACGGCTAACAAAACGAATGTTTATGGTATAAAAAAAAACGTTTACCATTTTTCAATGCAAGTGATGGATTTTTATCTTCAAAATAGATTAAGATAAATTGGCTTTTTTGTAATGCATTTCAAATCAGTTGGATAGAAACTTTGTTGAAGTCAATAGCCATGGTATAAAGAGGTATGTTTGACAGCTGCAAGTGACGTCATTGTTTGTGTTCGGAGCCAAATTCTGGTGCGAGGAATGCTCATCAGGTCACCCTAAAGCCTGTATTCGGACGTACTGTAAAATATAAGGATTCTTTCCTTTGCCGCACAACCCGAATGTTGAATGCTCTCTCTCCGCACTCTGTTTTTACTATCATTTTACATCGGTTTCTCATCCTTTCATGTAATTCCCCATTTCCTTAATGCCCGTGCTGTGTTACTAACATTATAAGAATGATCATTTTTATAATTTTCCTTTTCACTCGCAAATTATAAAAATAAATTAAAATCTTGAAGATCTTCGCTATATCCAGAGCTCCAAATGGTTTAACGTGTAAACTAGTAAACGTTTTGATTTACGTGGTATCACAACGGACTTCTTGTGGGTCTGAGTGAGTCGGCCTCACCGACTGCCACTTCAAATTAACCTAACCTAATCTAACTTAACCTATTGGCGAAAGTCTGCCCTTTCACACGGCCCCAACAACCGAAGTCGGATAATTGATTATGGTCTTTTAATGATGATCCAATAAAGTGTTATATGGAAACCCCACATTAAACAAAAATATTGTGAACGATTTCAGTTTTTTAAATTTCTTAACAGATTTGACAATTTTTGAGCGAAAAGGTGCAAACTACCCCAACTACCAATCTTATAGTAAAAACTGTAGCGTTTCAAAGTAAAACATAAAATTTAAAAACTCAATACCTAATTCTTGATAAAAACACATCTGTCAATAATTTGTCGTCAAAATTCTGATGCAGAAACAAAAAAAATTTTTTTGGAATGAATGAGTTCTGTTCTCAATTTTTGGATATGTGGTAGAAATTAAAGTTCATAACATGTCGTTCTCTAGCAAATTATTTAAGTTTTATTAAGGTTGCTTACCTACATGATACCATTATGCACTTCATCTAAATGACGGCAAGAGGATTGTAACTACATATCTTTACGAGGGGACCGCATGACTAATGTACCAAGTGGTTTGCGCGTTCACTTCGTATTAATACCCCAAGGGTATAATTAATTGCGACACCTAGTTTGTAACATACCTTAAAATTCATAGTAAAAGTAAATATTATGTATAATTGCGATTTTTCACTTAGATCATTTCAGATCAATAAAAACTTGAGGATCTGCATGCGAATTTTAATACGTCTGATTAGTGTCACTTTTTTGTGGATAGTAATGTAAGTAATTCTAAGTGTAACAAATCGACTCATGTTTACACTTTTGCATTCGAATAATTTTATGAAAAATCAGAAGTGCTTTAATTTTAAAGTAATTGATAAATACCACAATTAGTTATGTAATCAATAAATCGAAAGCTAAACTATAGGCACATATGAAATGTTAATACCTTTAAAATAAAATAAACTTAGCATTTTTAAAGTAGTAGGTCAAAATATAGTAAAATAATATTTGAAGATAGCAAAAATGTATTGCGGATGGTGGTAGTTTTGAGCTTGTGAACAATTTTTTGTTACTTTTGAATAAACTTTTGATTTTTGTCCTAAGAAACTTCTTAATTCTCTTTTGGGCTCGCTTCGCGCTTTCATTCGCTCAATTTGCTTGCGTTCCTTGCCTTTTGGTTTTGATTTTCAAATTTCTCTTGTATTCTCCGTTTTTTTTTCCGGGAATTTCATTATTTTTGATTGGCTAATTTGAGAATAAAAGAATCGGATGGAAATTTTGAGATCATCTGTGTTTGGATATGTCGTGCACATTTCATCCTCTTTAACTTTGAAATCACGTCACGTATGACAAAAATCGTAACCTTTTATTTTCTGATATATGACTTTACTTTTAGATTGTCCCGCATTTTTTTAAATCTCATGTTTTTTTGGAAATGTCATGATAAAAATCATGATCATTTTTTATTTTAATCGGCAACACTTGTGGAAGCACAGAGTAAAACATTGACTATGACCGAGAACGGTTTATCTCTTAACATAACATAATTAAAACTTGTGAAAACCAAAGCACCTTCGGTGGCACCCTTCGCGGGTTCAAAGAATCTTAACTTCCTCTTGGACGGGACAGCTCACGCAACTCCCTTGCTCCGCTTAGGGTAAGTTCTTCTCGTCAAGAAGGGGCATATGGCAAGAATATTTGGGTCAGTATTAAATTAAATAGTGGGTGCAGTGGCTTAGTGGTTAAGTGCGTTGGACCACTAAGCGAGAGGTCGCTGGTTCAAATCCCGACCTGTACCACCTGAAAGTTTTTATTCGCTGCCCCACCTCTTGCGAAAGTCTGACAAACATCCAAGAGTGGGAAATGTCGTGAGAAGCTTCTCAAAAATAAATTGCCGTTCGGAATTGGTATTAAACTGTCTTTCCATTAGTGTCAAAAATATAACTTCGCACACACAATGGTTGGAGAAGCTAGGCTAGGCCGTTTACGCCTAATACTTATTTTTTATTAAATTGCCACTTCCGATTAACCCTCACATGAGCGACAATTCTTGCTCTTTAATCAGTACCTTATTAACCCAGGTTAATATTATTCCCCATTAGTATGGGAATCTCCCATTAGTGTGATAACTATTTAAAAATTAAATTATTATTTTTTTTTAATTTTTCAAAATGTATCAAATATTTAGACACTGGCTCCCAGTAAAAAACAATTTGGATAAAAAGTGTCCAAGATATGATAAAATAAAAATGCTCATATTAACCCCGGTTAATAAAGAACGTGTGAGGGTTAAGCGAGGTAAGATAGACCCTCCTCCCTCCCTTACAAAAAAGAAGTGCTTGTAAGTAATTCCTGTACAAAAACCAGTTTCGATTTTGATTTAATTTCGGTCACTAGACACTTTTAAAAAATTAGTGATAACTGATTTTTAACGATAAATAAAAAAATAAAGAACTTAATAAAGGTACTAACTTTGAAGCAAATCCGTCGAACTCTTCAGACAGACAGACTTTTTTGGACTTCTCTGTAGTCGTAATAGCATCCATTATACCCAGAAAGTTAAAAAAGAAAAGTCATTACCTCTTAATTCTGGTGCACATGTAGGCACTAAAAATATCTTTGACTTCTCATAAAGAATCGCTTAAGTTATTCTTACGCAAGGAATGGGAAATGATTACGTTAGTCTCTAATTATTTATTATTATTTAAGTTTACAGATAAATAATGGGGCAAGTGGTAATTATCGACGGCCGATTGATAAAAACATTTCAAGTGCCGAAGTATGCATAACTAATTGTTCAGACTACTCTAATTGCTCTCTACTCTACTACATACTAGTGCAGGAAACTCTTATTGTTAAATTTATTACTTTTTTGTAGGTCCCCTCGATTGATGGCGAGAATATATCTTCGCATAGACAATGGTTAAAGAAGCTAGTGTTTACGAGTATAGTGGTAGTGGCTAGCGACTACTGAGTCACTTTTGCGATATTCTGAAAATCCAACACACCTACAACGGTTGTCAATTATAAATTTGAATTTGGTTATTTTTCGTTGCTCATGAGAAGCTTCCCAAATATGCCAATCGCGATCGGTATAAAGATGTAAAAGTTGTATATTATTAGAAATCTGGAAATTGATTCAGTACTCCAAAAAGCAAGAAGTGACTACCGGACGTGATACCACCCCCGTGTGTTTTGGAAAAAAAGCGAAACATCTGATCCAAAGCGAAATCCTTCTGTCAAGTTTCCTCACATAAAAATAACATGATGATCGGTAGACGGCTTTGTCGGTGGCTAATCCAGCTTAGATGCAATATAAAATATAATGAGCATAATGGAAAAACATCGTGTTGCAACACAAGAGTTAGAACTTGTAAGTATGTTTTGCCGAAGTCACTGAAATGTTCAGTGTGCACCAATAAAACGCCTTAGTATTTTGATATATTGCATTCCTATATTATTATCTGTTTCAGGGAAACAGGAGAAAAAAAACATAATAAATTCTAAAATGCATCAAGTATTATTTTCTGACGGTGCATCATAAGCGACGACTTAACTTCCTATAATGAACTTGACATTCGGATGTGAATGATTTAGAGGAGAAATCGTATCATATGAGACGTAAAATGACAGATTACCCATTCTCTATCTTACTTCGACTAATTCCGAAATAATCAAGTAGGTATCTGCGATGCGATGACGTTAAAATGTCATGAAAGCTGTTAGGAAGCCTCTAAAAAACGTTCGCAAAGTGAGATAAAATTGATAGCAGCTGTCATACTTTAAAAGATGACAGATGATGACTCCGGTCAAAGATCCGAGGAAGGCTTCACTTTAGAGAACAAATCTCGAAAAAATGTATGTAGACCTACGATCTTCAAAAAAACAATGTCAATCAACATTCATATTCGCGGAATGCAAGGATTAAATACTCCTGAATTACACAAGATGTGCAGATGTTTTCGAGGACTAGCTTGCTTACCTTAGAAGCGGACCGTAGAGAAGCAGTAAAGCAAGAGGGTTATGAACACTATAAACCTGATCATAACGTCCTCAATTTAAAAGTGGGGACCAGCGGAAAAAGCTGTCACGATTTTTTTTCGAGATGGGTTCTATGAATTCGAACTTTTAATTCGGACAAGCTTCACCCATCCTTCTGTCATACGAAGAATTTTTATATCAGCTGCTTTTTCATTATCCAATACCTATTGCGAACCATATGTAAGAGCTGAACAAACAACTGCGGTGTAGCCCTTCTTTTCAATTTCACAGAAAATATCATAGATTTCCTGCTCACATGATTTCGTCTATACACGGTGGCGGCGCTGATCATAAATCCCAATTTTTTGTATTTTCAATTAAATATGTCTAAAATAGCCCACAATGAATAAAAAAATCGACCCAAACATCAATATTGTTCCATCCTCACTTATCATTAGCAAAGAATAGCTTCCGACATTGATGCTTGTCAAGGCTCAGGCAGTCTTCTACTGTCATTAAGTATTTTCGTTTAGGAACAAATGCTAGTTCTAGCTAGAAGGTGTGTTATACATACATATGTATGTAGCTCTAATCTCAGATCAAGTGCAAGAGACCTCAAAGACCATTGGACTCTAACCGCATCATTAATAAATAAGCAACCGTCTAATTAATCTAATACCACAAATGCCACAATAATGACTCAGTGACTTATACGTAGTTGCACAACACCTCGAGGCTATTGCTCTCATGCTGACTGCTGACGTTTTATTTTCTAAACTCAATTCACACTCATAAGTGATTCAGTATCTTTGTAGTCTGGTTTAAACATTATTTCATAAATAATGTAAACAAATGATTGCATAACCTTGTAAAAATTGTTTTCAAATAAACGTTGCGATTGTTTGTCTGACGCCGACCCCCAGTAAAGTATTTCGTGCCCGCCACCCTTGACTGGGGCAAGTTCTCACCGATTAGATAGGTCTAGGCATACCCTTTCCCACTAACAAAAGTATATATACGTATGTACATACATATAGATAATTTCTGTTAAACACACTTAATAGTCTGCACTGCACAACAAACAGCAACCTACAACCATAGTCACATACATATATAAAATTAAATTAAATCTTCAGGCGGTCAAATTTAAAAAAAGAAGTCTAATGCGTAGTTTGTTTTTATCCGCAAATGCCGGCTGTTTATACCCCGTGTAACCTCCCTGGACCCCTTTTCAAATTCAACATCAACTCGAGAAATGGCATTTAACACGCCATAGCTTTTTTTCTCGTTTTTTTCTCCTTCTCAGCTTTTGTATAGAGAAACAAAATAATAATAAACTATGTATGCAGATGTAAATATGCATATCTACATTTTATTTTGCAAAAGTATGCGAATTGTTTTGGTTTTTTCCAAACGTACTATATACAAAGCAATGCGCCTGTATTGAAGAGCCCATAATTTATTTTACATAATTTCATTAAATAACAGTTGAAGTAGGTTAGTATTCGTGTCAGATGTTTTTTGTTTTTGTGTTAGCTTCTCCTGTTGGCCGCTGCTGTTATTCTCTTCAATAACATTCTTTTAACTAACACATTCACACTGCTACTGCCATGGTATTTTTGCTTGAGGTGGGGTTTTTTCATTTGGCTCTTCTAACATAATATTCGTGCCACGTAAACTGTACTTAAAATTCAATACAGAGAGGAGAAGTATAAATTCTTGATTCTTTAAAGGGGCGCAATCGAAGCTTTATGGCTTTCACTTTCTGTCCTGCTAATTCGGTTGGGAGTGGGTAAGATAATTTGCGCATTTAAAATCGCAATACTTTAGGTTTGTGTCTAAGGAGAAACAGACGGTCGAATGTCATCGATGGCTGGGGAAAATTTGATTGGTGAATTCCTAAGTTTATACTTGAACCTGTGGAAAAGCTTTGTGAGGTGAATACAACTTAAATTTTTTAAAACAATTTGAAGGCAGTTGTGTTCGACGTTACTTTTCAAGTGTTTCACCGAATTACAAAAAATTTCGAGTTTGTTTTAACAAAAAAATAGTGCTAAACTGTACTAAAATTAGGGCTAAGGCATCCATGATGTTGTTTTGTTAAAATTACTTATTCTAAGATGTACTCCGCGGCTAAACCCTGCGGAAAAAGGCTTAAAATCGTTTTAATGAGCAAAGCGACTTTATCACAGGTGATTTATAAGGTGTTTTCATAAACTTCGGAAATCTGCGCTAGTACAATCGCATTTCTTTTCTCATGCGTTTTTGAACACACACACGCTGCAGAATGACTGCAGGCCTGTTTTAGTAAAATTGTCATGATCATTGTGTTCATAAACGTCAGAAATAGCCGCGAAACAAATAATTAGAAGTTTGACTTTTAAGTTACTGTCGAAAAAAAAAAAAAAACATAATTGCAAATAGATTAAAAGATTTCTATCCATAGTTTGTTGAAAAGAAGTTATACATTTTATGGGAAACAATAACCACCGGCGACCAAAAATAGCGTTGCAACTGGCTTTGTCCTTAACGATCTGGAAACCAGCTAACGATTCCTGTTTCTGAGAATTGTCCAATCTGTCACAACATCTTGCTCAAAAAATGGATCCGTGTCTTTCATTTTGGACAGGACTCTCCTCCAGAATGTAATTTTTATTTACAGAATTAAACTCGGCGTCCATTCCAATTTATTGTTTGGATTAATAGACTTATATGGCTATTTTTCCATGGGAAATTTTCGTTTTCCCTTTAAAATCAGAAAAAATACTTTTACGCTAAAGTAAAAACAAAATATTTGCAAAAAATTCTCACATTTTATGCAATTAAAAATATTTCTGAAATATTGATAATGTAATGTGAAATATTTCCTTTGAATCGAGCTCTTTTGCAGTCAAAAAATAATGGCTGCACAATCTTCCCGACATCGATTACATATTGATGTTTTTGAACAGTTGGTACTGCAGTTCATCTAAATTAGTATGATCGTAGATCTGCATTAATGAACATGGATAACGCAGGCCTTTGTTAGTCTGACGTTTATGAAAACACCCATACTCAAAGGATCGAATCCCAGTGGCGTTAAGAGCTTTTTACAACGATAACTACTCACTGTTAGTATGTCTTTGTCCTGGTTTTTCCCACGAAAAATATTTTACGGTCGGCAGAGCAGTTCTGTCCTGCCATGCCACACTAAGGTCCCGTGGACCTCGTGAACCCATTGCGGACTGTTCCTCAAGTGACTCATGGACCGCTTTATTACCACATCCCCGACATATATCGTCATCCTTGAGGTTAAATTTCATTGCGTGGTGTCTTAGGAAGTTATGTCCCGTTAAGGGCAGCTTACCACAGTGACCTGTCAAACTGTACGAGTTTGATGGTTCGGCCGCTGTTCTATTCTGCCCAGAACTTCTTTTGAAGTATACAGGTAGTTAGTTCTTTCCACCTGTTGTTAGATTTCATACGAATCTTGTTCTCCACTCGTTTGCTAAGATCGCAGAGTGGTGGCTTGATCGACTGAAGTGCTCGATCATGGTCCATTACAGACCCATACGTCGCTAATTCGTCAGCCCTCTCATTGCCGGCTTTGTCACTATGTCCATGGACCCATAAGAGACTTATGGCGAGCTGTGAGTAGAGCCCTTCACGGAAGCGGTGAACTAGCTTGAATTTTATTTCAATGGCAGAAACAGCTTTTTTTAGCTTTTACTTTTCCTGAGTTCATTCTTATCCCATTCATCGCTGCTCGGGAAGGAGCAGTAGAATGGTCTGTTAAAGTGCAGTTGTAGAGACATATAATTAGAATTGACAATGTTTCCAATGTATTTGCTTAAAATCTGTGGATGACCAAAATTACCAGGGTTCCAAGTCTTAGCTTGGCTAATCCTTAAAGCACTTTCCTTCGTGCATAGGTCCGGAGGTGTTAAATTTAGAATTGCCTCCAGTCCAACAGTAGTTCTCAACGCACTGGTTGTCCCTATACATGCTAGTCCTTGTATTTTTGTCATCGAATTAAGTTTGGTCGCTTTGCTCACGGCTTGCCACCAGACTTTGCCGCCATCTGTGAGTTCTGGCCAGAGTATTGGTGTATACATCCACTGGATTATTATTGCAAAGATGCGGTTACATGCTTAGGAGGCATTAGCTGCTTTCTTCACTCCTTCATTAGCTTCCAATTGAGTTTCCTATCAAGGATCATTCCCAGATGTCTCGCTCTCTCAGCCACTAGGGCCGCGAGAAATCGCGTTGTCATGCAGCTGACTGCGTATTATGACGTTCATTATTACTGCTGATACGGATTTCTTTGGACGGTTTTGTTTTCTGTTAAATCGTTTGCTAACTTGTCCGTTTTGCTATGACATTCGAAATTGTTTTTGAACACTTTTTTCGCGCTAAATACAAGTTCACAATAATTTTTGAATCCGGAACTAGTTTTTTTAATAGAGTTGATTCCTCTCCAGTGTATATAATGCAAAATTATGTTTGGATATAAATGCAGCCAGTACTTTCGGCATATTTCCCTTTTTTGGTTTTGCCCACAAAATTGCATTTTCGAACTCCTTTTTTCCTTTTTCCCACGAGACGGTTTTTAACCATCAAAATTCCCACAAAAAGGTAAATCACGACTTACTAACACTGTAACTACTCCAATAATTTTTTTGATTGGATTATTAGATAGTATAACATCAGTAGAGGGGGTAAATTATAAAAACAAATTAAATTCATTTGAGGAGTTGCCTAAAGCAGTTTTGTTTGTTTATGGTGGTTTTCGAAATGTGAAATAGGTGAAATAATTTTTTTTGTGGGCGAATAAAAATAAAATATTATGAAAAAATAAAAAAAATTGTTAAATACATATTTTATATATACGCGTTTAGACCATTTGAAGCACAAACATTAAACAAATAAAAATGTCGCCCAATACTTTCGAGACATAAATAGCCTTAAAATTATTTATTGCTCGTTAGTCAGACCTTGTTTCGAATATTGTTTTGTAATTTAAGATACGCCATACGCAGTTCACGAACTTAGATTCGAAAGAGTCCAAAAGAACAAACGCGGTCCGTTATTTAAATATGTTTGATGAGCCTCCTAATTACGGCAGAAGGTGCAATTAAGTTGGTCTGCAAACTTTAAGTTTCATACGCGATGAAACTTCCGCCATGTTTATTCGCGATATTCTTAGTTATCATATTAATTCACCAGAATTCATCTTTGTTTTAAATATACTTATGCATATGCTCCTCAAAGGGCACTGCGGGTTAGATGCTTTTCTTTTATACAGATAGGTCCAGAATCAATTATGGTAATAATGAGTCAATTACGAGGTGCATAAGCACATTAAAGAATTTGGCAACGAAATTGATTTTTTCTTGTCGCGAGCAGATTTTAGAAAGTCCATTTATTAATTATTTTAAATTAATTAAAGAGAGAATTTAGTGTTTTGTATTTTCCTCTGTGATGGTTTATATATGTATATACTTTTGGGGTATTCTTTTGATTTAATGTCTTTCCTAAGCCTGTTTTGCATCGATAAGCCTTGAAATTTTTACAGGAGAGGTTTGCTCGCATTCTTCCCTGAAAACCTTTTTAAGGTTTATTTTTTTTTGGAAGTAAATCCTACAATTTTCAATAGGATTTGAGTCTGGTCGTTGTAATGCAATCAGAGCTTAACATTTTCGGGGGTATGCTAATTAATGGTAATTGTCATGATTTTTAAGTACATATAGATTATTAAGATTATTGGTCATTATTTGACCAATTGGCATGCAATCTAATCCTAACTTTAGTAATGGGGTCCAAACGTCATCTGTCAAAGTGAAAAGTTTTCAGTATACTCTGCCACTTAATCATGGAAAGACTTACAAACGATCAAAGATAGCAAATTATTTAAATTTACTATAAACATTCGTGCTCTGTGAAAAATGTGGAAATTCGCTGTTTTATCGAAAAATTGTATATAAGCAAAACTGACGCATCTGGAGTAATGAGCAGCCACATGCCATGCAAGAATTCCCGATGCATCCCGAAAAAACGACATTTTGGTGTGGTTTATGGGGTGGTGGCGTCATCAGTCCTTTTTTCTTCAAAGACCGTTCAAGAAACGTTACCGTCAACGGCGAACGATATCGAGCCATGATATGCGACAGTTTTTGCTCCAGTTGGCTGAGTTGAACTTGGTTGACATGTGGTTTCATCAAGACGATGCCACATGCCACACAGCTCGTGAAACAATGGAAATGTTGAAGGGTGAATTTGGTAAGCAGCTTATCTCCCGAAACGGCCCTGTGAGTTGGCCGCTAAGATCATGCGATTTAACGCCTCTTGATTTTTTCTTGTGGGGTTATGTAAAGTCGTTAGTCTATGTGGATAAGCCGAACACGATTGAAGCCTTACATGATAACATAACACGCGTAGTTCGTAGAATACAGGCCTAAATGCTCGAAAAAGTGACGCAAAATTGGACCTTACGTAAAAAACGTAAAGGCAAAGGCCTATTTATTGATTACAATAAGAATTTGGAATATTTGACGCAAATTTGAGTTTTTTATTCGATTTTTTAAAAAAACTACGCTCAAAAAATCACCCCTTAGTTCTTATTCATAGCTGACTCGATAAAGCCACTCCAGAATCTTCTTTACACCGGCAAACAATTACTCCACCAAAACCATGCTTAACCATGAAAAGATGATAATTCTTGTTGTGCGCCGTACCAGTCTTTCTCCACACAAACTTTCGATCTTTAATACCAAATATTGCCGACGAGTAAGCTTTTCATGTATACCGCATTTTATATAAATCAGGTATATTTTATTTATATATCTATAAATGCTTAATTTAAAAGTCAAAACACAATATATAAAAAAATACTTTGGTAACTCTTAACGACGACGCTCCCCCTTCCAGAGAAAAAAAATGACACATAATGATTTAAAAAAAAATACAAACAAACCGACACCATCACTTAATGTTCACAGACCGATAATAACCACATAAACAAATAACAAAATCATTAATTTAAAAAAAATAAAACAGCAAACCAAATCAACAAGGTGCTTAAGAAATATAATGACCTTAAAAAAGAAAACAAAATCATATTCTGTCCAATGTGATACAATGACAAAGCTGCATCGCAGACTTAAACATTGTGTATGGAACGTCAAATCCTTCTCTATCATCTCACCAAATGGATCAAGTGGATGATTTGAGCGCTTTTTTTTGGTTTAAAAACAAACTATATACGTAGGTAGTTTTTTTTTTACAAAAAATGTGCCACACCCTGAGCTTACTTTGCGCAAATAAATGCATGTTTGGAGTAAATTATTTCTGATTTATTTATTCATTGCCAGCAGCAGCTCTTCGGTGATTCCCCAAAACATTCTTAGCTAGACTAAACTTACATTGACACTGATTTCAGTTGCACAATTATAAAAGCAACATAGGTAATAATAGCATAAAGAAAATGTAAAAATCTTATCACGTATACTCCAATGGATCATGAAATCCATCGAGTAATGAGTTTTATCGGCACGTTCCAGACATGTCTTGAATTTTATTTTACTTAATTGAATTTCGATTGTCAAAGTGGTTTAAAATTAAGTTGTGTCTCGAGAAGGAGGTAGGAAATGAACAATAAAATATCTGTTTATCGAGTTTCATTTTCGATTTCATGATCAAGGATTCGGAAACGTACCTAATTTATGTAGCGTCACATGCCAAGTAAAACTGGTTTTGTCATAGTGTCATAGTTGAGCTTTATTTATAGGATAGGTACCTAATATATTTCATATTTTACTACATATTGTTTAAGAGTTCCACATTTTATTGGAACAATAAAATGGAATTATTTTTTTACTCAGCAAGAGGTGCTTACTTCGATTCCACTGGCTATTAACTTTCTTGCATATCGAACTCCCAATGTGTGAAGAGTCATTAAAGTTCTACGGCGACACAACTTATGCCACGTGTGTTGGCTTTTATAGCCTGAAAACCCTTGAAATTCGTTTGTTTTCTCGGAAGCTTTGTATACACTCGGCACTCATCACATGAACACCAAGTGCCTGGAGCCTGAATTGGTCAAGGGCAGGATATTCACTGAGGAAATAATGCGCGCAGTTTTCGCCTTCTCCACAAGCGTCACTATCTATCACTTAAGCTCAGCACATTCAGGTACTTTGTAAAAGCGTGGTGGCGCGTCAGAATGCTTATATCCTTTGATTGTCAATCTCCATGATTTTGCAAAAGCACTGTCAGAAAGCTAACAATGCCTTGGATACCGTCATCTCGACAAGCTTGAAACAAAGTATTTAGCTCCCCTTGATATCCCTTACATCACCAGGAAGTAGTGAATCACTTCTAATGACGCTTGCAATTTTGCTCAAATAGCGATATCATCAGTAAAGCCTGCGCGTAGAGACCAGAAGTGTTGCTACATATTCCCTAAAGATCAGATGTTATAATATTTATCGATGAAATGGCGATAGTGGTAATAGCTGAATCCCTAGATAGGCTAGAGTTTGCTTCAAACCAAACGAGTTTAAAGTCAAAGAGTCTAAAGTTAACTAAAGCCGTCCAATATGAGAGAGTTTTGAATTGGTCAGAAGCCTTTTAGTGCACTCCAAAATCATATGAAAGTCATTGACGACAGACTATGCTTTGAAAGTCACATGAAATACTTTAATGTATTTTAGACGCTAACAAGAAGTAGCAAACCATTATTATTGGCTAGAGTTGTTAGCTTAACAATGCTCAGGCTTTAACAATTTGGGCATTTGCTGTTGAACACAGACCTTTACCTCCATAGTTTTTAACAGAAATAACCTTAAGTTCTAAACAACGGCTTAGTTATCCTTGTATTGTATTTCGATAGGGGTTGTCCGAAGACAACAAGCACTTATACCTAGTTGTCCATTGTACTTCAGAAAACGCTTCACAAACTTACCATAGAACTGTTGGTTAGCAACGGATTACTGAGTCTGCCAGTGCTTTTGGCAAAGCGAAAGAGGTTAGCTAGTTCAATCTGATTCAGATCATCTTCACGTTTCGTAGTTTTTCAGACAGCGCTCACAAAGACCCGAGTTTCCAACTCTGATAGTTTTGAGACGCCCAGTGACAAGGCCGGTGAAGGATCTTAAGCTCCTTTTTTCACATCATATAAGCTGTGTTGGACCGTCTATATCAACAGCTTTGAATGTCTGCATGATGCGAGATCATGCCAGTATTCAGTATATTGTAGAGGTCAAAGCTCAACAATTGCAATTTTGTGGACTGATCAGCAGCATCCTATGGAGCATTGTGAGTCAAAAAAGGCTGACAATGAGATCTGGGAACACAGAGTTGCTGGACTAATAGTAGCAGAGCGGGCTTAAGTACCTTTAACTTTTTTCCTTAAAATTAAGGATGAGGATTAGTATTTAAGGAGATCTAATGAGGTAGTTGAGAGCAATCTTTGTTTCCAGATAATTGCTGATGAACAAAAACAAAAATCAGCAATATCACGACGAGTCCTAAGAGTTCGTAAATTAAAAAGCTATATGCGATTCTCGTAGGGAATAAGTTGCATGGGTCATCCCAACACAGCCCTCGTAAGGCAAAACGAATAAACTTTTTTGGATAGCTTAATATGCACTTAATGGTACGGTGACCAACCCTGGCTGTAATATTCGAGAAGTGGTCTTCCAGTCGTCATATAAACTGACGACTATGTTAAGCACAGATTCCATACGCTCACATAAAGTTGGTAAGTCGCTTCGCTGATAATGATGCTAGCATCATAAGCATAATGCGGGGTGTCCTTCCCTCTCAGTCAACTAGAAGGTTCTACAATGCCTTCAGCAGCTGTAGCTTCTTTGATTTTTAGTATTCCAAGGTAGGTTCAATCTCTTAAGAGCTCAAAGCAGACCCAATTATTCAGAAGGTAGGATTGTCGAACGCACCCTCAATATCCAAAAAGACAGATATATTGGATGTAGGCCAGTGCCAGTGAATATAAAATATGGTTAGAAACGAAATGAGTATTAAGTATTATTTTCAACGAACTTATCCGATGGTTATCTAGTCCGGTCTAGTCTGGTAGAAGCAGTCACTTTTAAACCATTAAAGTAACCCACTGGTAGCCCCAAAAGTTATGATCTTTTCACATAAATCTCTATAAAGCTTTCTTCAAATTCTGGGAAATATTCAGAAGCCTTCTGACATCTTTTCGTATGCTACACCGGTCATTGTTTCATATTGCACCTGCTTCTTGTGCGGGGGATTACTAGCCGGACATGACAGTTTAAAACATCCATTACCATTACTTACGTCTTGTCTCGACCAGAGCTTAGGAAGGTTCTTGACAGATTTGTCTAGCTCTTCACCAACCAACTGAAGGTTTTCGGATTTCTTCTTGAAACTCGATATAGCTATGGTTTAAAAACGAAACCTGCAGTCTGGCTTACTATATGTTTACCGAGTTAAATAATCTATTAGACGAAGTAAGATCCATCACCACTTGTCGTGTAGCCGTAAAAAAGGTAGGTGTGGAGCCAACATTGCAAACAGCAAGATCAGACGATAGTAGATATGATTCGCTCCTCCGAATGATGTCATAAAGTACAAGTTCGTCATTTGCCTCAAGCTCAACCGCAATGATCATCTTCTTAGTGACAAACTTTGCAGCTGATAAAGGAAGGCAAGTCACAGAGATTATTTCTAGGTCATTATAAGATAACGTTAAGTGCAAGCAGGTTTTTCCATAACCACATCTGTTGATAAGAAAATGCATAACGAATGATTGTAAGTTATTGCAATCTGTAATTAGCAAAGCTATCAGCTTAATTGTTGACAATCAGCATTAATTATGAAATTTTTGGATTTTTCAATATAATGTAGGTAATAGTTTGTTGTAACAAACGTATAATGCCAGGGATTTCCCAAGACGATGATTGTGCCAATCAATTCTATCAAAAAGAGATGTATGACCTATGTACATTTGTATTCGAACTGATTTCCTTGTCGTTATTTATTTTACTACATAGTATTTTCACTGTACTATTTAACTTTGAAATACTGTTTTTTATAAAAACTTGCTTAGTGACTAAGCTTGTTATGTCTACTGGATAAACAGATTAAAACTTATTAGGTATTCCTCATAAAGTCAACCTGATTCGGAACGAGAATAATAAATTACTTTCATTTCATCGGAACTATCGCTTCTCACAGTCTACTGAATTCTAAATGAATTGATTGTTCTCAAAATGTAAGCAAGCACCTGAGGCCATTGATATCTAGAGCCAGCTATTAACTTAAATTGCACATTGCGAACGAATGGCGTAGTATTGAAATGTGATTTGAGTAAACCAATTTTAAGTAAAAAAAACACATCTTTATAGCAACACCAATGACACAGCTCTGCAAAAAGTAGTATTAATAAAGTGAAAATAATTTTGATATTATTTTGATATTAAACATAGCCACAGCCAGTATTTTTTGGTAATAAAGCTGGAGGGACCAAACTTCTTACTAAATAATTGAATCATAAATACCGCGAAAGCCCAGGTTTTGCTAACAGAGTTACCGAAAGTACTTCCATAGTAGTATTATACTCCTTTCGACACGTCCGTACTCCCGTGCTCCTTCTTTCACATCCTACACATATAAATATCAAGGTGAAACGTCATCCTTAAGAACTCTATTTCATTACCAATTTAATGAAATCTTGGCAGCACTTATCTTTCAAATCGTTGACAGAAAGGGAACGGCCGCTGATTGGTTGAGATACTTTGGAAGTTAAGGGGTTTTTTGATGTTTTGGGCAACAAACTTAGGAAGGATAGGTTATTTAAAGAATTTCAAGATTTTGTTAACGATGGCTAGCTCGCCAACAGGTTGTAACAAGAGATTATAATAGTGGCCTGCATTGATACATAATTTTTTGGAGAATACTTTTGAACGTTCTGACAGCAACCAAGATCTTGTTTACAAGATTAAAGAAGAGCTGAATGATACCACAAAATTGTATTTATTATTTCTAGCCTATGTTCTTCAGTTAACTAAACAGCTGAATTTAGAGTTTAAATCTCAATCCGTCCAAATCAAGGGCGATCCATTTCGAGGTTCCCTACTTTTTTAAAGAAAAAAACACAGAAAATTCAAATTTAATGGAGAATGTTTATTATCATTTGAAAGAACATTCTTTGGCATTTATTTTTTGAAGACTATGTCTATCAAATGTTGGCCGTTGCTACGTCGCAGATGGTCCATCCGTTGAGTTCAATTTTCGATCACTCGTTCGAGCATTTCGACTGGTAACTGGCAAATGATACGCGTGATGTTTTCCTCCAAGGCCTGAATCGAAGCGGGTTTGGCGGCATAAGCTTTTGACTTTACATATCCCCACCGGAAAAAGTCTAACGGTGTGATATCACACGATCTTGGTGGCCAATCGACCGGCCCAAAACGTGAAATTATGTGCTCACCGAAATGTTCTCTCAATAAGTCCATTGATTGATGCGATGTGTGGGAAGTGGCGCCGTCTTGCTGAAACCAAATGTCGCCGAGATCACGAGCTTCAATTTCAGGCATCAAATAGTCGGTTATCATGGCACGATCATACATATCAGAACTAGACCACAGATGAGGAGGCTTCCTCGGACTTTAGAACTTCTAATTCAATCAAGCTTGTTACTCCTGCTGTCATGCGAAGCATTTTCATCGCAGCTGCTGTCAATTTGCTCTCATACTTTTTTTCATAATAAAAGTCTTAAGGGATCGGTCGTCCTAGTAAGCAGGCAACGAATGCTCACTATGTGAGCGGCTTCAACGATCTTCTGCAACTAATTTTAATTTTGACAGAAAGAAACTTCAAATCTTTTCGTGATTTTAAAATAAAAATATTATTTAAACCTAAATAGTTACCTGACAATTAACCTCCTAAATCGTATTTCTTGAGATATTCACTTTTTGATTTAGTTTTGTTATTGCTGGTTTACATGGCCACACAAGTCTACCACGCAGGATAAGTGGGATGCACAATACTGAAAAGTGAACTCCAAGAAAGGGACAGCAATAGCAACATGCAAAAATACGTGACACGTATTTTGGTCGGTAATGTTAATTTGCGTGGTAGCAACCGTATGTAGACTGTTTGATCTCTGATCTCACTCTTACATATTTAAAATCATTGACGGCAGAGATCTCTCTCTCTCTCTAATCTCGTGCAAAAATGCATGCGTGGCCATATAAAGAAACCAGCCATAGCTCAACTGGATGTTCAGCACGAATACCTCGTCATGGTGGACGCTAAATGCATTATGTCAACCATGAAATTAATTCAGCTGAGGATATACATACAGGGTACCTATTATATATTTTTAATTGCACAAAATATCATAAGATATTCTCCTGATGTCCCTTATCGACTACTTCGAACCAGTGCTGTCGTTTTTTTTTGTTCCAAAAATGAGCCCATTTGACGATTTGGGGAGCTACTTCAGTGCAATAGGAGCCTCAGAAAAATTATCAAATGAATGAATTAACGGATGAAGATGTTAGTTTCGGATCTTTTTTGGCCGTCGTTGTTATTCCTATCTGCGCAAATTCCCTCCGTTTTCTTATTTTATTTAATAAAAAAACTAACGCTCTACGAAGAAATAAAAATCGTTAAGCAACTTATTTATCCATTTTAGCCAGGCACAAACAAATTATTCGTAGAAAAACTGCAATACCCATTGCCATTCGAAATTTAAGCGACATAAGGCCACGCATGCAATTTTGTCACGAGATTAGAGAGAGAGTTCGTTTTCTCTGCTGTTTTTAACGACGAAGAGTGAATTTAGAACACAGCATTTTTATTCGTACTTGCCTATAGGCTGCATAAATTCTAGCCGTCCAACCTGTTTAATCGTTTTAGAATAGCGCTCTCTAATTGCATACACCGAAGAAGCCGGATGGGCCATAATACATAGCAGATAGTAGATTATTAGCGTGTTTCATTTCAGTAGGCAATTTAGAACAAGTGAGATCACAGATAACATTTGACCTACCAAATTAACATTACCGACCAAAATACGTGTCTCGCATTATTGCATGTTTGCTAGTGCTGTCCATTCCTTCCAGTAGACTATTGCGCCTCCTACTCATCCTGCGTGGTTGGTTTGTGTCACATGGTCAAACACTGCTTAGTTTGACACTGACAATGGATTTTGGAAATGCATTTTATACTCGAAATAGAGATGTGCAAATTATGTATGCAACGAATATTTTTTATCAAGTTTAAATATGAGGCAAATATTTTTTCTGTATTATGTATTAAAATGAACTTTACTTCTTTATAAATATAACAATTTTTAAGAATTTGGGGAGCGATTTTGATAATTAGGGAGCCCCAGGGCTCAGCAAAGGAGCCATTCCGGCAGAGCTGCTTCGAAATCCTCTAGACATAAATAAAAAACCTTTTTTTTTGCCGATAAAAGAAGGGTGTGGGGGAAAGAATTGGAGCTGTGGCGAGAAAAATGGTGGAAAGAAAAGAAGCGGGATTTGAACCTGAGACGCACTTAACAACTAAGCCACTGCACCCACAAAATAAAATAGCGATTTTTAAAAATTATGTGAAATAAAAAAAAACTCGTCTAAAAAAATTATTGTCTTACAGACCTCAATTTTTTGCATGGCAGATCTATTGTATAAAAAATTTTAAACAGTGTCGAATTCTTTTTTTTTAAACAGTGTTATCTGTTATAGTAGGTCTTTTTTTTAAAAGAAAATTGGGGAATTTGTTAAACTTCACACAATTTATAAATGAATTTGGTCAATTGGTCAATATTTCGATAAGAGTAAGACCGCTTTAAAAATGTATGCCAAAAGATGTGGATTACTGTCTTTAAAAAAAAAAATTGCGGTAAAGCCCACTTTTAAAATCCCGTTATCGTTTGCTATTTTTTTTTAATTTTACATATAGATTAATAAAAATGGTATTTGAAAATGCGATAGAGAAGTTCTTTGACGTTTAAATCGCGATAACTGACAGATAATGTGTACATATTTATGTTTTTAAGAATAAAATTAATAATGAACTACATACATTCATTTATATAGCAAATATAAATCCCCTAGATGCTGGTATCATTTTCCAACTTGAACTTTTGTTAATTTATTACGCAAATAAGCTGAGTTAAATATTTAACTTTGCTGATCATCAGACAAAGTGTCAGTGTAGACCACTGTGGGATTCACCTTAAAATAAAGAAAACAGATCGCAGAGCCCAGTGTAACCTATAAATAAGTGTAAGTATAGAAGAAGGGCATATTTGATTGCAGAGAGATATAAATAGTTCCACAGCTTAATGGGTACACAATAAGACTTGCAAGAATATATTAAAGTGATACCTGTATGAGATTCTTATTATTTTATTTTATATTCTTATTATATTAATGTTATTCTCATAGAGATTTCGTACTAGAAACCAGATTTTCAGCCCGACCATTGAAAGCATACACGAGTAATTATACAGATAGTCAATTCTGCATTCCCCTGTCTCCTTAAAACCGCAATGTGTCTTTACAATCTTCTTTAATATTTCCTTTCTCTGAATACATGTGAGCCAGAGATTTGACGTCGGTTTAGTGGTATTTACGAAATTGTAGGAGCTTAGCTATTGAAAATGACTTTTCATGGACGCGGACATTAAAATCCTAAAATCCATAACTAATTTCGGATTCTCAATTTCTGGATACACGGAAATGTCCCTAGATTCACATGACTACTTTTTTGTTGCTACGATTAATTATTCGGAAGCCATTGTAGCCTTGAAAAAGGTCCTTGGAGCCTTAAAAAGGACTTTTTTAAAAATATCATTAGAATAACCTAACTGTTGCTATGATTTTGTATCTAGAGATGCTTGGAATCTTGTAAAATGTATTTGGAGCCGCAAAAAAGGACATGATACTAAAATGCACTTAAAATCACATAGTAGGTACTTAAAGTTAGAATGATTTTTAACCAAAATTTAATTGAAACTGCAAAAAGACGTTAAATATCCGGTTGGTGAAGGTTGGTATTTTGGTTTTGGCGGTGAAAAGTATCAGTTCCGTTTTATTTGAGATCACGTTGAGGCCACACCTAGTAGCCCAAGCGCTTATCGTACCCAAAGCCCTTTCCATCATTTCACTAATCACGTCAGAAAACATTCGCGATACTAGTATTTACAACCACGTCATCCGCATATGCAACCAATTTAATACAATTTTGTTTAGAACCATGATCCATAAGAGAGGCGATATCACCCGTCCTTGGGGTGTACCTCTAATGATTTACTTTGAAGAATGTTACCTAGTTTAGCCTGGGTGATCATTGTTTTGTGTTGTTACTTGCAAAAATATTTTACTAATATGAAACTCATCAATTACTTTATTCAAATCTATTTGCCGTTCCATTGTGCTTTGGAAGTAATTGTTAATCAATTTTAGCTACGAAAAAGATCTTTCAGCTTTTGCTGTGGTAACAGCAAAACTCGAACAGCTTGATAAAATTAGAAGAAAAAAAAGTTCAAAAACGTCCACAACCGGTTCAGTTTTTATCTTTAGGTATGTTCAAATTTAAATTTATATGCCGAAGGAGTTTTTATTCCTCTTTAAAGGACATGGCCAAAAGAAATCAATTTCTCAAGCCTAAAAAGAAAACTTAACAAAATTCAACTTAAACAATTAATTTCAATTGACAGTGCTGTAAGGATACATCTTCATCGTCATCACATTGGTAGTGAGGCGGTTGGAAATGCATATACACAAATACAACGACAAATACAACACTAGGCACCGAAGCGGACCTATTGCGATTCCTGGGGAACTGGTTAACAACTGGTTGTACTTAAACGGTAGACAAAAAACCTAAACACTTTCTCTTTTAAAGCCTTTGAATTCCCAAAATTCGCCAAAAATTCGAAGAAGTGTCTCCCTAAGAATTTTCTACGACTACGTGAAATTGCCTCGCACTCACACAATATGTGCGGTATATCCTTAACAGCCTTCAGATCACCACAGAATCTGCAGAAGTCCATATCTGACAGTCCGAGTCTGTATGGATTCGCAAGAGGCAATGCCCTGTCAGGATGCCTACTAATATTTTAAGCTTACACCTGCTAAGGTTAATAAACTTCCTGGAATTCTTACAGTCGAGAAATAGCCATAGAGCTTTAGACACCGTGTGTCCCCCAAGACTTAACCACCTTAGATTGGCAGTCCCTAGGGTTATTTCGTCAATAAAACCCCTGATTATGCAGAGGGGTTTTATGTCAACAACCTCACTACTAATGAGTAGCCCTCCTATTGTTGCAAGCTCATCCGCCTACTCATTGCCTTCAATTCCGCAGTGTACTAGCACCCAGCACAGTTTTACTCGGTTCTGATTGCATTTCCTGACTATATCAGAATTGATGTTTGTTTGATTTCATTGCCATTAAGTGCGGCCTGGCTGTCGATGTAGATAGCAATCTCTTCCAGATATCGATCTCATCTGCATTTGCTCACCCGCCTCGAGGAACCTCTCTAGTGTCTTTTATTTAATAGTCCATTTCAAAATTTTGAAAATTATAGGAACATACCAACTTATTCTTAAAATTGTAAATGAATTTTAAAATAGCGAAACCCAAACCACCGCCAATATATGACAACTTGTTAATAGTAACATACAGAGCAACTTCAGTCAGGTCGTACAATACTATTTAAAATATATGGCAAAAGATAGAATTTGCAGATTTTTGGGAAAAATTTAAAAACGTATCAAATCGAAGAAAAAAAGAAAAAACTAACGAGTTTGATCTTAATTAAAAAAAATACTTTTGTGCTCTTGTTCAGATTGCTGATTTTATGGTTGTCACAAATTATTTATGTTTGGTAACTTTAATTTGACCAACACATACTAGTTTATGGATCCGGAATGTCCCTCATGTTATAATCCGTCACAACTTGGACCCTTACATGGCAAGTTATTTATATTCATATGATGTTTTGAAAGCCAGCGCTTTCTTGACCTTATATTTAGTGACTGTTCTGATATGTGTAGAGTCTTTCCTACTGATGAGTGGCTGCTTTTAAGAGTAAATCACCATAGTGCAATATGTTGTGCAATAATTATTGACCTTAAAAAGACTAAAATTAAATCTTAATTGACAACAACTATTAAAAAAAAGTGCGTTAAAGACTTGAACACTTTTTTCGATCTAATACTTGGACAAACTCTTTAAAAGAACATAAGGAATGGCTACAGTCCGCTTGGGGCGAACAATATGATACCCTATCCTTATCCTTATGTACCCCAAAGAAAAAAAGCATTAGGAAGATGATGGATAGCATTTTATTTCATTCTATGAAATTTATAGAAAAAAAAAAAATATTTTTTTTTTAAAACGCCCTCAAAAAGTGGGCGTGGCCAAAAACTTTGTACGGGCGATATATTGACAAAAATATTGGCTTAATATATTGTTAAACATTTTTTTCGATTTCTATGAAAATTTTCGAAGTAAACAGCATTTTAGTGAAAAACGCCCACAAAAAGTAGGCGTGGCAAAAAACTTTATATGACAAATTAATAAAGGTGGGTAGTATCTACATATCTTGTGAAGGTTGTACAACTTTATCTCTCTAACTTAAGCCTTAAAACGGTTTTTTCTAAATTGTGGGCGTGGCAGTGGGCGTATTTTAAAAATTTTAACACTTTACCATTTCGGAACCCTAGGGAGTATATGTTCCAAATTTCAGCTTCCTAGCATAACTTTAAAGGCCTCAAAAGTTGATACGGACGGACGGACATTGCTAAATAGTCTTAGATTTTGGTCCTGATCATAAATATATATATACTTTTAGGGGTCTGCGACGAATATTAAGGGGTGTTATAAACTATGTGTCAAAATTAATATACCCTTGGGATAGGGTATACAAAGTATCCATGTATCAAATGTTTGCACGAAAGCAAAAATGTATCAAAATTGATAGAATTGTATCTTTGTGGCAACGCTGTTTGGCATCCCGGAGCGGAAAGCTCTCCCGGATTTCCAAACCAAAGCGACATCAGATTGCATGCTAATTGGTCAAATGACCACTATGCTGTTATATGACAATATTTTGCAAGCGAAAACTGTCAAAAATTTACATATTCCTAAGAGGAATTTTTTACAATTTGCAATTGGCAAACCTTCTTTATCATACCCATTTTGATATTAAAGGACATCAATATGGAGAGCAGTAAAACTTGACAGAGGGCTTATTATGGCATAGTTGTCACATCCAATCACATCAAAACAGGTAGCTCATCTCGTAAGTGGTAGCTTCAAGACAGACCTTTGAACTCATCAGCTGCTTAATCAGTGGCTCGTTACTCAATTGAGTCACCCCACTGAACTTGCAACTAGAATTTTCCACACCCACTAGATAAGACAACAAATTAACTACCTACATCGTCTGACTTTTTTCTTAATTGAACACTAATCGAAGCGCTCACAACAACTTGAATAGCAACCAGATTATTGCAAACCTCTGCGAAACACCGGCCGGTAAATAAATTACCAATTGTAAACAGATGAAAGCTCCGAAACGAAAACAATTCCACAGCAGAAAATAAAATAACAAAAAAAAATCCCCATAAACTGATTAAAATTGCATACGAAATTCATTGTATGAGTAAATCCATATAGCAACATCACATCTCCTGCGGTCGGTCACTAATTCTCAGAAAAAAAAAGACCCTCCCTCGCTTTGGTAGTTCGTTCCATTTCAATTGATAGCCCCAAGAACGCACACAGCTGTCCCGTGGTAAATAATTAAATTAAAAAACAAAACAGAGTCGCAACAACTGCTACAGTAATGCGAATTAAGATAACGACACTGAAACACATCCATGAGGGATGAGGCGGAGGGGCACATCAGCAACCAACAACATTTCGATACAAATAACGAAAATTCCCCTGCAATGCCCACACCTATATAAAGGAACTTGATTCCGAGAGATGCATCAGTCGATTGGTGTACAACTTCACGACAAGATGTCTACAACATTAACTGGAACTGTGCTTTTACTGGCCATAGCAGCCGTATTCGGTACCTGCTCAGGCAGTGCCGTGCAAAATGAGCAAATCTGTGAGTAGAACCTACATGGATATCTGGAGCTATTGGCGAAGTGAGGCTATAATTACTGTGAATCTTCTAGATAAAATGTGCGTACCGGAGAAATACTACCAGGACTGCCTGACTTTACTCAAGGATCCCTCGGAGGCTGGCATTCACATGGAATGTGTTAAAGGTCGCGATCGTATGGAATGCTTGGATATGATCAATCAACGTAAGGCCGATGTGTTAGCCGCCGATCCAGAGGATATGTATGTGGCTTATCACAAGAAGAACGAGGACTACAGAGTTGTGTCCGAATTCAGGACACAAGTTGAGAAGGATGGTAAGATTTGAAGGGCTCATCCCATTTCGTATTGTTTAATAAATTTGAGCGTTTCAATAGCTGAGTTCCGCTACGAGGGAGTTATCCTTGTAAAGAAGAACTCCAACATTCATAGCCTAAAGGAGTTGCAAGGTTCTAAGTCTTGCCACACTGGATATGGAAGGAATGTCGGCTACAAAGTAAGGATTTTAATTTGCAATGCAAATGTAGCATTTAAATATACAAATTATTTCTTCCAGATTCCAATCACTAAGTTGAAGAATAGCGGTGTTCTCAAAGTATCCATGGATCCTCAGTTGTCGTCAACCGAACGTGAGCTCAAGGCACTGTCTGAATTCTTCTCGCAATCGTGTCTGGTCGGAACCTACTCACCCCAAGCCGAATTCAATCAAGCTTTGAGTAAGTATTTTTAGTTTTAAATTTTTTACTGACCTGTATGTCAAGGTCATTTAATGTTCCATGATTAACGCTTATTCCGTGTTTAAGTTCAGCCACTTAATAATGAATTTGTTTTGAAGCTTATTGCTCGATCACTTTACAAAAGCTGTAATTGTCACGATAAATTTATATCGTGACAATTTTTCATTAAAACTGTCCCACCAGCACGATTAGGTGTTAAATCTTGCAAAA
Source organism: Ferdinandea cuprea (assembly GCA_963576555.1). Taxonomy (NCBI): domain Eukaryota; kingdom Metazoa; phylum Arthropoda; class Insecta; order Diptera; family Syrphidae; genus Ferdinandea; species Ferdinandea cuprea. Next base: position 132,184,868 of record OY754958.1, on the reverse strand, counting down.
CTGAAACTTACCTCATTTATATTTTTCAGAGAAAAAGTACTCCAACCTCTGCGCCCTGTGCGAAGATCCCGTCAAGTGCAATTACCCGGACAAGTTCTCTGGCTATGATGGTGCTATTCGTTGCTTGGACAAGGGCAAGGGTGAGGTCGCCTTCACCAAAACTTCCTTCATTAAGAAATACTTCGGAGTAAGTTGTAAAGCTCTAAACAGAACTCGTTCAAATTCTAATCGTTCTGTTCCCCCGTACAACAGCTTATTCCTGGAGTCACAGCCGAGAATACCAACGCCGATGACTTTGAATATCTCTGCGAAGATGGCAGCCGCCGCAAGATCACCGGTCCAGCTTGCTCATGGGCTCAGCGCCCCTGGAAGGGATACATCAGTAACACTGATACCGTGAACGAAAAATCTGCTCTGCAAAAATTGCAAAATCGTCTTGAGAAATTCTTCACAAATGGTCTCAAAGCCGAAAATAAACAAGCTGCTGCTGATCTCTTGATCGAACCTGATCTTGTCTATCACAACAAAGAAAAGATTGTGGAACCCAAGGAATACTTGGAACGTGCCGGCTACAAGGATGTCATCGAACGTGATGGAAGCGCAATCAACAAGATCAAGTTTGTTGTTTGTGAGCTCGAAGTAAGATCTTTTTTTTAACTTCAATTCTTTTTTTTTTAGACTGTGCGTGACGAAGGACATTGAAATGTCGAAATGCGAAGTAATGCGTCGTGCTGCCTATTCTCGGGACATTCGTCCCGAACTCGAATGCATGAAGGCCGATGACTGTTTGAAGGCTGTGAAGGAGAGCAAGGCCGATGCTACAGTGGTCACCTCTGAAACATATAAGCAGGCCCGCGAACAGCAATTAGAGCCAATTGTGTACGAAACACTAAAAGAAAGCAGTCTTCATGTTGTGGTTGTAGACCCAAGCCTCTCTAAGGATCTTCTTGTGAAGAGCCCCGTACAATTCCCTGCCTCAATGAGTTGTGCTCCTGCCTCTGCTGCCCTCCTGAATCTGCGTCGGGGTCTTAACACCTGCAACATTCAGTCCACACCCAATGAGAAGATGATGATTGTCATGGCTCGTGACTTGGACAAGTACAAGAACATGCAACTTTTGTGCCCCAACATGGAAAAGAAACCAGTAACCGAAGCCGCCAGCTGTAACTTTGAAGCTGAACTACCAAGGGCGGTTATGGTTCGTAAGAGCATGGACAAAATCGAAAAGGACAACATTATGCATGTGTGCTCTTTGTTGTCGGCCAAATTTGGTGCCGAAGGCAAGTTGAACGATGTCTTTGAGATGTTTGGAGAGTTCGAGGATGGCAAAAAGAATGTCATTTTCCACGTAAGTTAAACAAAAAAAACGATTTTTCTATGGTTCGTGGTGACTTATTGAAACTATTTTCTAATTTCAGGATGAAGGAAAGTCCCTGGACACCGAATGGAAGAACACAAATGTTGATGAGAAGACCGCTATGGATCTTGTTTGTGCAAATGCTATTTCTAAATCTTAAAAAGTTGAAAAAAAATTGTGATAACTTTATTATGAATATACATATACGACTGTGGACTAATTTTTGAAAAATATGCCTTTCTATTCATCTTTTAATGGCGATTTAAAATGTTAATTTAGGTAACCCTGGTTGTGACCCGGTAATTTACTTCCCGCTCTCTCTGGTTGCCTTTTGAACCTAATTGCAATTTTTTAAAGGCAACTGTACAAAGTGATTAGTCGTAAACGATAGGGGAACCCCTAAAAAGTAAAAGTAGCCACCTTCATGTTTTATATATCGGTCGATGGGGGCAGGTTACCTGGTCCTATATTTCGATCAGGGATGGCCAACATTCGAAACAGAGTTGGTACTATTGGAGTCAACAACGGTCTTATGCAAATTTATTAATTCTTGAACCCGCAATTTTTTTTTTAAAATGGCCGCGAAATCCTCACTTTAAATTGCGATCTGCAAATACGTGTAAACCACAGAGAGTGCGGTTGACTGTCTAAAATATGTTTGACATTATTGACTCTTACATGACATTTTTTCCAAAATGGAATCCATGGCACAGTACCTACTACAAATTTGTGAGTGAGCTGCTCATATCTGTTTTGAATGCAAAACTTATACAGATACAGTTCTACGTCTTTTTGAAGTAAATAAAAAGGGGAGAGCGACTGAGCCAAAAATCCCATAAGTTGACTATCTGTATAATTACTCATCTGTGGTGGTCACTTAAAAATGCACTGCCTTAACAGTGCCAAGTAATTCCTTCACCAGCCTTGTAAATTACTTTGCTCACGTGACAGTCATTGCGAAAAATATTTTATAAGACATAAATATTTAATTTCAATTCTCTTGAAAAACAGCATCTATGAAGGTGCATACAATTGTGTATTCATATATTTAATTAGGAATTGCAGCTTAATAAATATAGTTAACAATAGAACAGTGGATTATAAATCTCTCAAGCAATGACAGATAAGTCTTCTAGTTCTGCCGCCTGGGTAGTTAAAATATGCAAATGGTGCATGGCAATTAAATTGTTGAATTAAAAAAATGTAGTTTATATTATCTAATAACCACAACAAGTTGTTCTGTATTTCAACCAGTTTAACTTTTGAGACATTTTATAAACATTGTGGGTACAGTTGTGTTGAAAATAATAGCAGCAGTGCAGTTTTGCAGTACCTAGATAATAAGATAATAGTTCTTAATTCGTAGAATAATGACTTCATTTTAATTTGAATCTTATGATAAATACGTTATTAACTTCAGAATGATTAAATGCACTTTAGTTTCAAATGTGTTTTATTCAGCAGATGTGTTCTATTGAATTAAATAGAGAGAATTTCACAAAAAGTGAATTGCGAAGAGCTCGTTTGTTT